>JAHUTJ010009135.1:0-24575 GCA_036250325.1 Characodon lateralis | reverse complement strand
TGCAAATAGGATTATTGATTACTAATTTCATTTATGAGTCAAACAATGCAGCCACATTCTTAAAATGAAAAAGCATTTCTGAAAATGCTTTTTCATTTGAAATATGGTAACGATTTGCTTCCATACTCTGATGCCAGCTGCAACCCAATTTGATAAAGCCGATCAAGCAATTGGGATACCATGTACAGATTTTTTTGTACACCAAAGCTGCCCCGGCATGTGTCGGCAACCTCCATATATGCCTGAAATGCTGCGACAGGACATGTGGAAGAATAGAAAACTATTAGGGGATCACACATCTCAGCCATATTTAGGACATATTACTCTAGGGTCTTGGAAGGGAGGCTCTGACTACTTGTTAAACCTCAGATTGAGCAAGAGTGGTGTGGCTTTCTACCATGAATCTAGATCTCTCACCTCACAGAGAGGCAACTGTAACCCAGCCATACTCCCAAAACTCAAAAATTCATATACTGACACGTTGATCTGTAAGCAACTTGGGCTTAAGTGCCTTGCCCAAGGGCACATGTACATGTAGTGGGGCAAGCTGTAATCAAATTACTCAACCTTTGGTTGCAGGACCACAGTTCTCCCCACTGAGTCAAATCCACCTTGAATTCTGATTTCATAATCCCAGCCCTCTGTTTTTCCTAGGTGGGGAACATTTGAAGACTCTAACAACCCCTATTAAACTCTATACACATAGCTTCTTTAAATAAAAGTTAAATAAAAGCTACATTATATGACATACAGTATTATGACAGTAAAGACATTTCCCTCTTTAGGCTACATTTGTACATACTTTAACTGCAAAACTGAAGCCAGTTTTTCTTAAAATAACTTTTACTGTAAATACATAGCAGCTCAGACTTAACAGCTGTGGGTTGTTTTCAAGCTCTCATACTGCCTTGGTCATTTCATAATTCACACCTAGGCAGTAGCACATCTAATTTGCTATCTGAAAGGGGCTCATGTGCCATCCTGCAAAGCTGGTTGTCTCCCTATTATCTTCTTATATAGCACCTACTTCATAATGGAAAGGCCATAATCTGTTAGGTAAGTCAAATATATTCATATATCACCTTTTACAGATAACCACAAGGGGCTTCACATAGAAATCATAAACATTAAAATATGATTAGATCAAGGCTTGATTCAAAAGATGAAGAGCAAATTAAATGATACAAATAATTAAAAACAAATATGATAATTTTTACAAAGGTCTTGAGGAAAAGTACGTTTGAATAAGAATGTTTTTAGCTTCATTTATAATGAGTCCAGACCCCGAATACCACATCAAAAGGTGCAACAGTCTGAAAAGAACAATCCCCTCAAGTTGTATAGATGGTTCTTGGAACTACTAACTAGGCAGATTTTTTAGGATCTGAGGACTCGATTTGGAGTGTGTGACTTTAATAATTCAGGGATATAGGAAGGAGCTATACCATGCAGGGCCCTGAAAGTCAAATTCTGGATTTTATATTGAACTCTAAAATGAACCAGTCCAAAAGCATCCTCTTCATGAGGATGTTGTACAACAACAGAGTGTCTTCAGTCAGATGCTTCTTCAGATCTGCTGTAAGACAGATGCTACAGGAGATCCTTCCTGCCCACAGCCATCAGCATCTACAAAAATTCTTTGAAGAAACCTACATAATATGAGCTTCAACAACATTTCATTTCCCTTTGGGATTAATAAAGTATTTTTGAATTTAATTAAAAAACATTATAACAGGATTGACGTGTGTGCTTCTGTTTGTGTTACAATAGTCTAGCCCCAAGGAAATAAACCTTTCAAGTTCCTGTTTTGGAATCAACTGTCTTGGGATGTAAAATATTTTTCAAATGATAAAAACAGTTTCAGTGTGTCACTGATTGCTCGAAACCAATGCTTACATTCCATTAGTTTGGCCTAATGGTCCAGTTCAGAAATCCAATGTGTTGCCTGATCAGAGGGATCATGCACTTTTGTGCAATGACTTTCAATCTTTATCAACAGAATACTTAAGGTTGTACTTGATTTATCTGCAACAACTCTCAGTACTACCTTAAATTAATTCAAAACTATTTTCTCTGGACCAGCAGTATCTGCTTACGCTTTTCATACTGTTATTAATTTCAAAATTCAAAGTTACACTAAAGTTTAATCTGTGCAGTCCAAACTGGAAATGTGTGGTTCCACTGTCTTTAGAGACAGTGAGACAGTTTAAAGTTCATATCCTCTACATGTGTCTGTAGCAGTTTCTACTACATGAATCATAGTACATGGTAATAAAATCCCTATTAGTGGCTTGTTTGAGAAGAAATCTTGCTGGCTATGCATGATGTATCTTATTATTATTATTTTTATTATTATTATTATTATTATTGTTGTTATTTTAATCATGTTAGGTTCTACAACAAAGAGCAAAACATAACACTGTCATAAGGAGTATAGATTGTGAAATATTAGGACTTCATTAGCATAGGGGCAGCAGGTTGGAAAACCAAAGTGCAAGATGTTATAAGGAGCAAGTCCAGTGTGCTTTCTCATTGAAAGAGAAGCCATGTAAGATGCCCCAACAAATATAATAATGAGCAGGCTGATGAATCTGAATTTTGATTACAGTAATTGTTATGGTGCAAAGTATGCAGGGTATATAATTAATATCATTTGTACCACTAATTGAACTGTAACTGGGACATAGTTCCAGTTATGCTATAGGACCTATTTTCCCCCCATACTTTTCAGATGAGACATAGCAGAGTTTTAAGTATTTCTATATTGTCTGAATTATGGACACTGATTGACATTGTGTTCTTTATCACATTAATAGGAAGGTTTCATTTTTATGTGTTTTTTGTAACATTTCCTGTTAATATATTTCAAATGAAAGTCATATTCACTAATTAAATAATTCATTATGTTATTGATTATTTCAGTCATTTATTTATTGATTTTAATAATTTACCTTTTTCATCTGCTTTCTGCCACAATCCTCCTTTCCCATTACATATTTGAGGAATGGACACGTCCTTCAGGGTGTTCTGCTGAATTTGCACTGCTGGTCACAGGGATGAGGATGAAGACCTCAAGGATCAGGCTCAGGACATAACAAGGGAATGTGCAGAAAAAACAATAATACATGACAGGCAAACACAAAAAACAAGAAACCCTGACAGGTTGCTGCAAATAAAACCTGCTAAGTGGCACAAAAATCCCAGGGAGCACTTTATTTATAATATCCTTGACACAAATGTGCAACAGACAAAAAATAACCATATATCACAAAAAATAACTAAATTATATAAGAAATACAAATACAAATACCAAAATACATTTAAGTCGTTTTTTTGTTCCATTTTTTGTTTTTGTTGTTGTCAGAAAAAGAGATTTACTTTTACAACACGACTGGAAATGTTTAAAAAATGTAAACAAAATCCTGGGGGAATTATAACAAGATTTCATGAATTAATATATATGCTCTGAAAAATAACATGAGACAAACAAAGCAAACAAATTGATGACGTTTTCTAAATAAGCAACGCTAACATCTTAATCATCCATTGCATGTTTTTTTCAGACATTGGAGAAGTACACTGATACATTTTTATTATTATTTTGTGTTGTAATAACACAAAATGTGATTTCTTAGGTGCGGTGCATGATGTAGCGGTAGAGCTCACGAGCCATATAAGCAGGCTTGGCCCTTAATACAGCCGTCATGGGTTCGAGTCCTGACCCCAGAGACGTATGCTGCATGTCTTCTCCCTAGATTTCTCTTTAGGGTTTTGTATTTATTGTCATTAGCTTATTTGTTTTATGACATAAAATGAAAAAAAAAAAAGATGTGTGTGAATTTCTAAGTTACAGTTAAACTATTCATAGTAATTAAGGTTAAAAACTGAGTCGAAAGGTGAATGAGATGTCTAAACCCAATCCTAATACATCTCCACATTTAACAAAGACCTGCTACAAAATAAATCATTTGGTGAGGAGGAAACTTACCAAGTCTATGTTGCAATGCATACAATTAATAAATACAAATAAAGTCACTAAAAGATTTCAGAACTAAAAATGTATGCTCCTGAGCAGTCGTGTTATTCAGCAGAATTTAGTTGAGATTACGTTTTTGCCATCTCTTATAAATTCAAGTTTATCCATCCTTCATACTCCCACCATTTGGCTTTTCAGGGAAGAACCGTCTCTGTCACAAGCACTGCCCTTATACTTGTTAGCTTAGGAGTACACAGTAACAGCTGGAATGCCATTGATAAATCCATGAGCTCTCGTGTACAGCAGTTTGGTCTCTAATCCGAGAAATACTTTTCCACATATTGATTTTTCTATTTCTAATATCTCGATTAAGTGGATGAAAATAGTTCTTTAACATTCTATACAAACACTGCGGCATTTAATAATTTGCGTTTGTGCTTTGTGGTATGCTTGCAAGATTTTGCTGCTGTCTTCACTAACATGAAAAGCGAAATAAAGCAGAATGAAATCAGTGACCACTCGTATATTGCATAATTTAACTTTAATTTAACTGTTCAAATGTCACATCATAACTTCAAATCCACACAGGCTTAAACATATACATGTGTCCATACTAACATATGGAAAAAGTCCCTTACAAATTCCAACATGGCCACATGCTTTTGTAGCCATCAACAAGCTTCTGGCATCATTATTGGCAGCTTTAAGCCAGGTACAAAAATTTTCAATAGGGTTGAAGTCAAGGCTTTAGGAAGGCCACGGCAGAAAGTTATTATTAGCCAGCATTATCCATCCCAACACAATTTGTGATGTGTGCTTGGGATCATTATTATTGCATTGGAACAAACAATTGTGATTAAATTTCAACCATTTGACCCAGACTTTCACAGACATAAGGAAAATTGATTAGGAACAATACAGGAACCACCAAGGCTAAAGCTTGATCTGAACTAGAGACTACTGGAACACCAGTGTCACTGTCCAATGTAAAGCGAGTCTTGTATTCCTAGCTTTGTTACATGAACAACATTTTTTGACCAGATTGAAGTAAATAAATCCAAATACACTGTGTATATGGCAGCAAAATCAAATAATCCAATCATAACATGTGTTGCTACAGCACCAAGCTTTATTCAGCAGAGTTGTCACATTTACCTGAAACAACTGCAGACGTGTGTTGATTGTACTGTACATCTGCTGTTGCTGTTCCTGGGTTACAGGATGAGAGAGCAGGAGCAAATTAACATCCCCCCAAGTTTTGTCACCAAAGCCAGAAATGTGGCATGACATAGGGCATAGGACATGCTGCATAATTACACAAAGTTTGGAGACTAATGAAGAAAGAGGACTACCTCCAATTCTTCAACTTTTCCCGGTAACAGAACCATGATGGGGTTAAATGACTCTAGATCTGTCACCCTGATCATGAAATCCTTTGACTATTGTTAAAGCATCTGAAGGACATCAAATCCTCCCTGCTGGACCCCATTCAGTTTGTTTACTAGGCAAACAGGTCCACAGATGATGCAGTGAACTTCAGACTACACTTCATGCTGCACCAACTTGACCACCCGTGAGCATATGGCAGGATCTTGTCTGTTAAACTCCTGAAGTTCACAGATGACACCACTATCATTGGTCTGATCCAGGACAATGACAAGTCTGCATACCAACAGGAGGTGGATCAGCTGGTCCACTGGTACGGTCAGAACCACCTGGAGCTTAACCCGCTCAAGACAGTGGATATGATGGTGGACTTCTGGAGAACATCCCCCACACCGCCATCCCTTCCCATTCTCAACAACAGTGTTTCTACTGTGGATAACTCCTGGTTCCTAGAAACCACCCTTTCTCAAGAAGAAGGTCTAGCAGACACTGTCCTTCATGTGGCAACTCAAGAAATTCAACCTTCCACAGGATGTGGTGTTCATCTCTTTCACTGTCATCATTCATTCTGTCATGTGTTCATTCATCTCTGTGTGGTTTGGCTCATCCAAAGCTTTCCCTCCAGCTTGTACAGGTTTAGGGTCAGGAAAAGGGCAGCTAACATCTTTGCAGATCACACACACCCTGCACGCAAACTGTTTACCTTCAGATTAGTGCTGCAAAAACCAGCCGCCACAGAGACAGTTTTGTTTTTTTTTCCGCAGGCTGACAATATGATAAACACTTGACCGTCAGAGTGCCCTGATTGAAACAGTGCATTTGCACTTCCCCTCTGTAAAAGCACTGTATATATACATAATTTTTAAAAATTGTTTTATTTCTATTTGCCTTTTTATGTATTTAGATTTAAAATGCCTTCACTGAGATCAAAGTTAAATTCCTGTACAGTTTAAACACATTTGGTTTTCTAACAGAACAATGATTCCAGATATCTCTAAAAACTGTTTCTGGAAGGGATAAGGCTGATTAACCAAAAGCTTCTAGAAAGGCCTAGCCAAAGCCATGGTATAACCAAAATGTATGGACTTAAAATTTTTATTTAGGATAGGAAACCAGCTAGTGTGGTTGTGGAGTGGTCCAAATGTCGCTATAGTTATTGCAGGAGCCTGTTGATAGCTGTCAGGAATGTGTGTTTTTTGCAACTCACTAATATAGGTGTATGTTTATATTTAAACATGTGTGTATATTTTTGACCTGGTAAAGATAACAAAAAATTAAAACAAAAAAAAAACACTGACCATGTTTGCTTAAAAACCATTCCACCCTGTGAAAAAACTGGTCTAAAAATTATTAAAACCCCCAAATTAGTATGCCATTAATGCCCATGATGAGTCTATTTAAACATCTGAGCAGAAGTATGAATATAGATGACAGGTGAAACATCTTGAAAAACTCAAATGAATGCATACTGCATGTTGGAGACGCCCTTTGGGAGATTTAGAAGCACTCTTGTTGTGTCACTTGGGCCCGGTGTATAGGCTGAAAAAATATAATCAAAAAAACAAAAAATAATTATCTTCGTTAATCTGTTGACATGTAAACTTTTTACTGTCTGAAAAAGCAAGTGGACTGATTTTGAATGTAAAACTATCAAAGATCCTGTTGGTGGTTTGAGTGGGATTAGGGTGACATGGATATCTCACAGGCCACACAAACATACAGATATGAAAAAACAAGTAATGTTAAATGCTGGGACAGGGCTGAGATAGATTAAATCCCTCATGCATTTGCAAAACACCAAACCTTTTCAGATACACGGATAGCTGATTCATCGTTTAGCGGCTTCTTTTCCTCTTTGGATGTAATGTGAGAGACAAAGGCATGGAATAGGGTTGGACAGCAGACATTTCTAAGCCATAGGGGTTCAATGCCCCAAGCCTCATTCAGTGACCATGACACAATGTGCCTCCTGCAGTTTGAGCGGACGCCATGGAATAATACTAGACCAGGGAAAAGCTGCAGAACCACAGGGGTTGACTGATGTGACACAAAATGGCTGAGTCGAGGGAGGCCGTGGCATGAAATGACATTTGTCAGAGAGACACTAGCTAGCTTTGTGGGGGGTCAAAGTGGGGAACTCCTCAAGAAGAAGAATTACAGTAAAGAAATAAGATAGAATCCTGTTTTAACATAGACTGTGCTTGATTGTGATAATGTAATAATGCCTGCCTGGTAAGATGTTTTTACATTAATGAAATAGAGCAAGTTATTATATAGCTTGGTTCTCACTGAACACATTCGTACATTTATAACTTTTTTATGTTTCATTAAATAAAACATAAATACCTCATTTTTTGGGAGCTAAAGTGGTTTAATGTGAAATAGTCTTAATTGCGTCAAAACAAACTCTACAGAGTTGTGGCACCATCCCTTTTTTTTACATCACAATTCTAAGTATCCGCTAGCAGCGCATACCTCTTCAGGGTGCTTAACCTAGCTGCTCCTAACGTGACACAGTGCCATGGAACCAAATGAGACAGAGAGACACTGCCCACCCTTGGGGGGTCCTGCAGAGCTGGGTTTCCCTATGGAGCTGGTATGCAGCCCACTGAGTTTCCCATGACCATTCATTTTGGAAGAGTTTGGAATCATGATGCTTCTGAAGGCCAGGCACAATAAACATGAAAAAGCAGATTCATAAATGTTGTTCAGTGCTTCATAGCATTTAGCGGTCACTGTTTATTTGATTCCTTGATGTTTATTGGACTAAGGTTACCAACTATTTAAACTGATCTAGACCCAGAAAATTGATTGTGTTTTTATTATCTTCACTTTCCTCTCACCTTGAATCAAACTGAGGAAGGTGCTTTCTTTCTGTTTTTGATAACTGTTATTTTTCTTTTCATTTTCACATTTCTAAACTTTTTATTTAAAATTGGTGTATTCTTCTACTTTCTGTCCTACAGGTGAATGTGATTCATTTGGGACAAAGAAAACAGTACCTCTACTAAGACTACAATCTAAGACAGAGACTCCTCACAATTCTAAGCAACCGGTAAGGCCTTCACACACTGCAACCAGAAATTACTGAGCTTTCAGGCTGTTGTGTTGTACTGTGAGTTTGTCTCTTAATGTCTTTACTAGAGTAATGAGGGATGACTGTGGTTCAATAGGAAGAGTAATATCTTGCCATCTTTAAGTTGTGGGTTTGAGTCCAGCTGCCGAATTCTGATGTGCTCCTGTCCAAGGCACTTCACCCAAAGTTGTTGACCTATGTTTTGGTGGATGATGTTGTGAGTACACTTGGGTGATTGTGTTTGGCCGGGGGGGCGCTTTGAGTGGTCAGTATGACTAAAAAACTGCTATATAAATTCAGCCCAATTACTAGAGTGTGCTTTACATGACGTCACTGTGATTTTCTTAGAGTTAATCGTATAAATAAGCAATAGACAACCATCATAATCATGTAAAAATAAACTGACACATACGAATAGCCAACAGAGCATTGGTTCAAATAATTAAAGCTGTGGCTCATAATGTGTTTTTGGAAACAGAGATGTCGTTTTCTGATCATTTAAACCACAGAGATTTGCACAGAGTTTGTTTTGTGTAGTTTTTCATGTCAGAACTTATATGAAAGCAAAATGGTTTAAAACATTTACTGAATTCTGCAAGTTGCATAACAAGTGTTCTGTTGGATTTGTTATGACTGAATTGAGCACAGTGATGTCCATGCCTTGCTTCTTTGGCCTTCCATTTTTCTCAGGATAAAGTGTCAGTAGACTGATGTTTAATCTCACTGCAGTCCTGACTACTTATTGGCTGCTGAGTGTTGCCATGAAAAGTTCATTAGCTTGAAATATTTCAACACGGATTTGCCTTAAAGGCACTCATACACCATCACACCAAGCCCTTGGTAACTAAACCAGCGGGATAACCAATGAAAATGCTTCCTGCAAATAACAGCAGCTTAAATGCTTCTCAATAGGTTCGCTTGCTCACCCAATGAAACTACCAGGCTTTAAAAGCTGCATATCAAAATTCTGGCTGAAATGACACAATTTACATATTCACTTTTTTTGGTTAATTTTATATGAACGAGAAATATGAACATGATATTACGACAGATTTTAAAGATGATTTTAGACTAAATGACTGTTTGGCCAACCCGCACATATTTAACACTGTAACTGTAAAAAAGCATGTTTTGACAAGCAGCTAAATTAACAAAATATTAATCTCCATCAAATACACTCTGTATGTAAACTTTATATAAATCATCACTAAATGATCAACCATGACCATCCTCATAATCAATATAATGAACCACAGCCATTCACATCATTTGCAAAAGGTTTTCATGGAGGCCGCTGACCTGCGTGTCACACAACACTGGACTTAGGCTGAGAAACTGAGCACTTTGCTACTAATCAGAACCTTTGATTCTGGCTTATCTGGTCAACTTTACTAATTGTTCTTTTAACTTCCAATTTTCTCAGTTGTGTTGCTGTTTAAGTGAGAATTGAAGTGAGTCAATATATTCTGCAGTTTATGTCATTATTCATCTTTATTTCACAGAAACTGGTCCATATTATTATAAAAAAAATCTCTAATAAAAAATAAAATGCATCCTGTAAACTTCACTCTCCAAGCAGATGAAACCATCACAAAACATCCAGATACCTGTCTCAGTGTTTCAGGAAGTTAAAGTATAAAAGTAAAACCTCTGGTTAAATTTGTATACTCATTCCAACAGCACATAGAATTATACATAAAGTTCGACGATTGCTTGCGATGAGCACTTGACTTGCAGTAGTTCATCTTGGAAGCCTGAGGACAATTCTAAATGCATCCAGGAAATCAACCTGCAGTTTTTTTCATTATGGTTTTACTGTAATTACACCAGAAGTTAGCTACATAAAAAGAGCTACAACCAGCCTGAAAAGGGCCACCATAACATCATATGTACACATTTAAAATTGACATACCAACATGTATGCTTGCTTGTACACCTTGCAACAGTGTCGCTGCACATGGACATCATGACAAAGATCACTTCTTGTTCATATTTGCTCACCACATCTAACACTCGGTTTGCTGAATTAACAGAAGGGAAACTTAGTTTCTGATCCTCCTTAACTGTAATTAAAACAACTCTGCTTTCAAAGTTAAACAAAATGTGAGACTGGATCCAGAATGAGCAAAACAATTACTTACAGTTCTGGGGGACAGAATGACCAAATAAAATTATCCACATACATTAAATGATAAACAAAAAGGTTACCCACCAAACAACCAGTCTTCAATTTCATTAACTTGACAGAAATATCAACCGAATACAAATAAAAAAGAACACCTTGCCTGACTCCTTCAGATACAGAAAGAGGTCCTATAGTTCCCAGTGAGTACCATTAATGTTAAATAGAAGCATAAAATAACAGCACTGTATGTATTTCTGTCTGTTCTATTTACTTACAATTTCCTTCAAGGTGAAGATCAGCTTATTTATGCTTACTTATAAAACCAACCTGATTATCAGTTGTCGTTATGTAGTCTTGAGATTTTTCTAAAAGAATTCTTTCAAACACTTTTGGACTTGTACTTGCCAAGGCAATTGATCTATAATTATCAGCGCTAGATATCTCCCAAGGTTTGGTCTTTCACTACTGGCACTAAAAGAACCACCATGGTAGACAAGGTAGAAACCATAAGTAACTTCAACTGGCATACCTCAGGTACTCTGCTGATATTTGATCCAGACCACATGCTGTATTTAGAGGCATCTTCTGAATAGCAGGAAATCCTTCCTCAGGTCGAATAATCATACCATCAACAACAAGAAAAGAAAGACAAGAAAATGCAGCTGATTTATATTTTTTGAACTTTTTGTTATAGCTTTGAGACCATCTGACTGTAGAATCACACCTTCTCTGAACATCTCCCTGGTGGATGTTTTTTATATAACATAATATATTTTTGATTTCTGGTTTACAGTATTTCTTTGATTTACTCAAGAGGAATCAAAACGAGTGTGACACATAAACAGGAATATACATTCTTATCAGACATAAGAATCAGTCATTTAAACAGAGTGTTTAATATCTGTATATGTTTTCATATATTTGTTCCAAATTCATGTACTTTAAGTTGTTGGACTGAAAGTTTAGAAGGATAAATGGAAAAATGGAATGGTGTATCTACCTCCTTTTTTTTTAGGGTTTCATGTTTATCATCTTTACTTTTAGTTTAGTATTATTAAAACTACTAATAATAACAATAATATTATAAAAAATATTTGAAAACATGGTGGATGTTATAACAGCTCAGCCTGGTGGTTGTGAGCACATCTAATTTGTGTTGCTTGTTTCCTTTACTTATCTATAAAATAAACGCAAAATTATTACTTAATCTTAAGTAGTTAATTAATTAATCTTGAATACCTGTCTACAGTTGACAAAATACAGTAAACCCCCTTTTAGACAATAAGTGTGTAAGGGTATAATAGCTTGCCATCGATACATAAATTTGTAATAAAATGTTGCCGTACATTTTAAATGATTTCAATGTTTCCTGTTCAAAGGGCAGTATTGCTGTAACTTATTGCTAAACGGTTGCTAAAAATGATACTGAAGGTTTGACAATCATCCCTAAAAACAATAAATGTGGCTGCTGTGGATGCATAGTGTGTGTGTGTGTGTGTGTGTGTGTGTGTGTGTGTGTGTGTGTGTGTGTGTGTGTGTGTGTGTGTGTGTGTGTGTGTGTGTGTGTGTGAGAGAGAGAGAGAGAGACAGTGAGCTTGTAGTTTACATGCAATTCACCTGTGCATGTGGATTTTTCCTTGTTTCACTTTAGCGCTCCATAATACCAGTATATTTCCATGTCTATAGTGGATAAGCTTTTCTGCACACAGGACACACTTAGATATATACAGTGGGTAGATACAATGCATATGTGTATATCAGTGTCCCCTCTGCTGCTTATTTACTATCTCTGTGACAGACTGTACAAGTATTTGAAGATAAACTAGGACAAACCTCTGTAGACTTTGTTATATTTCAAACTCTCTGGTGTGAAGAACCCAAGGTGTCTTCCACATCCTAACCCAGCTTTCCTTCTAGTCTTTTAGGAAAAACAACAAAAAAACATTAAGTGTGTCCTACACAGACAGTAAAGTGGATAATATGCAGACTTACTTACTTTGCAGTACTGTACATAAATAGGAACAGTAATAGCTTGCTGCTTACTCTATAATTAGGAGCTAAATGTAGCTGTTCCTGTCATCATTTAATCTTTCTATTAAACAACAAAAACTAAACATTTTTAAATGCAAATTTTTGCACCAGTACACTCATTGTGGCTGTCTGCATAGCACCTGACAACATGCAAGAAAAGCTAACTGGATTAAAAACAGCCATATCAGTGTAGTACGAGCACCAGTTTTCCATGTGTCTGTAAAGTTTTAGACTAAATGGCCAGGAAGGTACGATTTTAGTTTTCTTTGTTCGTTTTGCACTTGTGGTTTTGGAAAGACTTTGGGTTATTTCAACTATTTAAAGCTGAACTATTTGAAGTTGAGGCTTCTCTTTCAGACTGCGCAACTGCTTCCATATGAACATAAGAGGTTTTGTAAACATGATAAATCTGTGGCATCTCACATAAATGCAATGGTCTGCTGTTCATTACTCTATTGCTTTTTTACTCTGACATCAGCTAAAAGGTTTTTGTTTATTCTTTTTTTTTTCGTTCTAAACTTAAATCTATCCACAAGCTTTCGTTAAATTGTTTTTCAAGTTTTCTCAACAGGGAGAAGCAAAATCTGGAATTGCACAGGTGACATTTGGTATTCACAGCAAACCTCTGCAGACTTCCACTAAAAAATTCTATTCTTGTTACTGCAGGCATTTTACTTACTTCCCAGTTTCTCTCTTGCTGACTTGTTTAATTTTTCCTACCAATTGACTATGAAGGATTTTGTGCCCATGTGACCACAGTTTTTTGTCATTCCTTCAATTCTTTCTGCTTTTATAAACATATGGTCTGATCTTACATTTCAACTCAGTTTGTCCCTTGTAATGATTTGGTTGACAATATTTTGAAGCAAAAATAACGAGTATATATTTTGTTGATATTAACCGATTTAGACCTAAATGCAGGTTATTCTTTGACATTCCTTGCCATATTTTAGTTGTTTAAGGTTTTTTAAAACTGGATTTCCTCCAGATTTAGAGACACCTGACAGAGGAAGCATAAACCATGTTTAAGACGCAGGTCTTAGCAGCATGATCTCTGAAATTAAAGGGCACCAGACCCTTGGCTACAGGCCACACAATCCTCTACTGATTAGTGAGAGCTTGTTTTTATTAGCTGTTGCCAATCATTGTCTCATATGTGTAGCACTCCATTAGTTGTTCTTTATCACCACCTTTCATTAACATTTGAATGGGCAGATTTTCTAAGGACTGCCATTATAGGGGTAGAGCTCAAAGTCATGTCAACAGACCTTCTTTTTGTGTTTTTAAAATGATGCTGAGCCGGTGGAGCTATATGCATATGGTTAGAATTAATGATGGACAGATATTAGTTTTTCTAAACCAGATTCTGGTTTTATAAAAATCAGGACAGCTGGTTACTGATATTCCAGAATATATTCTTGTTATATATATATTTTGTTTTATTTCATTCAATGTTTTTGCCATTCTTTGGTCATAAAGTAAACACCCATCAATGTGTGTAGAGATCTGGCTCCAAAGGAGAGATATCTCCCAGTTCAGATGATAATGTCAGACCTTTGTGCTCTGAGATTTTCTGCTGTTTGGAGCTCATTGTTGACTTGCTAGCAGCAGCACATAGAAAGTGTTGCCTGGTTGATCCTTTTTTGTGGTCTGCTGGGATATTATTGGGTGAAATCTTTTAATTATAGAGTTCACAAATGTTAAACATTGGCTTAATGTGTCAGCAAGCTAATATACTGACCTTCCTTTTGTCAGAATAACCTAAAGAATGTTTAAAAAATAGCTTTAGAAATGTATGTAATTTTAAAGGGAATTACAACTGTGAATATTCTAATTTTTTGCCATTCTATATGGGCCATGGCTATTGGTCATTTACTCGATTTCTCATCACTTCTTTTGAGGCCAGCCAGCATTCTACTGGCACTTTATTTAGACATAAAAAGAAATTATGATTAAATATCAATTTTGAAATTGACAAAAAATAGTATTATTTTATCATGAAGATTGTAAATGTAATACAATAAATTCCTGTTTCCAGCCAAGGGGAGGACTTTTAGTGGAAATATCCCAGAGGTGCGACAAAACAGGACTACAAGAAGCGGTCCTTATCCCAGTTAGCTGGCAGAGCTGAGATCCCAAGCAGAAATAACAAGACTATTTCTTGCAGCATATTCCAAAAAAGGTGGATAAATATTGTTTAATATTCCAATGGGATCAAAGGCCTTTGCCGAAACCAGAAAAAAAATTTTCATCTAGGCTAGGAAAAGGGTAAACCCAGCCTCTGAAGGCAACAAAAAGTTCTTCAGGACCCTCTGTGTATTCCTAAACGCAGCTCTCTGATTCGATATTACAAATGTAAAACAGCTACAGGACCACAAAACCATAATTTTCTGCATCTAAAGATCCAGGTAAATGCTTTTTCCTTTAATTTTACTGAATGTTATCAGGAATAATATTAAGAGCAAGTTATTTCTCTGTGTATTTGATACATTTTATACAATATTCCGCAAAGTCTGAGCAGGCAGTTTAATGAGGTGCACACACTCTTCCAGACTAAAGCACATCTATTATAATCTGTTTTTTTTGTTTGTTTGTTTTTTTAAAATGAGCCATATTGTGAAGTAGCTCTGTGTTGGCTCCAAAAGTGTGTGTAGTATTATTAGTATTAGTATTCATATGACTCATATATGTGATACATATATGAGTCGCATGAACATTGTGAAAACCAACATTACTAGCATAATTTCATCAGGAACAGCAAAGTTAAAAAGTCACAAGAGATCATTCCAAAATATTAGTTTACATTTTTCACATGCCTGTAGATTTGAGCGGTTACCAATGGAGATACATTTCAGAGACAGGGTGTGGTTGAAAACTTCTAGGAATCACCATGGTAACCTTGAGCTGATGTACCTTTTAAAAACACATTGGAACCTTTTTGGTTGGAAAATCTAGAGATGCTCATACCCAACAGTTCAATAATCAGTGTACAGAAATACTCCTTCACAGTAAGATGTGCACCAATGCATCATCTGGTGATCTGGTCATCAATGCAATCCCTCCTGTTTACACTTGCTGCTCTGCCTGTTAATAAAGACAGAGAGTATTCAAGTCAAGTATGTTAATGATGTCCAAGAAGCGTTGCATGTCAAAATGG
Source organism: Characodon lateralis (assembly GCA_036250325.1). NCBI lineage: Eukaryota > Metazoa > Chordata > Actinopteri > Cyprinodontiformes > Goodeidae > Characodon > Characodon lateralis. The sequence goes on along the minus strand of JAHUTJ010009135.1, from coordinate 8,824 downwards.
CTGTTCTACTACTAGAGGCATGCCAGATTTTCTGATGTCAGCTATAGAGGTAAAACCCACACAAAGTGTATTTCAGTGTCCCAACAATCAGCTGCCATCTTTATAGCAAGAAGCAAATCGCCAATGATTGGTTTGTTCTGTTTGTAAGGTTATTCAATGAACAAGGATCAGCAAAGGTGAAGCCAAGATGGAAAAAACTAAGTACAACTCCATGATGTAATAGGTTGCACAACCAATGATGATCTTTAGAGCACCGATCCAGGGTAAACTTCCATTTTACCATGGCAAGATGACAATTATTTGATTCTATATTTAGTGGAAAAAATAAAAACACTTATGGAACCTAATTAGACCCAAATGTCAAAGAATGAGCAGAATGTGATCAAGGAACAATTTACAACCCATCTGCATGTTTTCAGGTAATCTGTATGCTCAAAGCTTTTGGCTTGGTCCTCTGTCACTTATAAGCTAAAACTGCTTAATTATCAAAGATATGTTTTCACATTCTGTCATGTTACAGCTACTAATGTGGTTGTTTTTTATTGGAATTTTATGCGACAGAACAACACAAAGTAGTGCTTAATTGTGACATGATAGGAAACTACGGTTTTTATCTGACAAGTACTTTGTAGAACCACTTTTGTTCAGTCAGATTTGTCAGAGATATAACCAGAAATTTATTACACTTGCCAAATTTCTGTGTTAGATTTATCACTGGACTTGTACTGGGTCATTGTCATACATGTATATGCTTTGATCTAAAACATTCTGTTGTAGCTCAGTATATGCTTAGGGTCAATGTCCTGCTGGAAGGTGAACCTCTGCCTCAGTCTTAAGTTTTCTACACACTCTAAAACCAGTTTCACACTGTGATTATCAGCTGTCACAAAATCTTTCATTGTGGATGAATTGTACTACAACAAATATCCAGTAGTGTCAGAAATATTCAGGGAAAATCATGCAGTGTGACTGCTGCTGTGGCAGATGACTGATTTTTGTTGTTTTTTTCCAGCCATGAGCTCCTCCATCTGTCTCCACTCCCTCATTCTTTTCTTCTTTTTTTAGAGTATGGCTCTAATAATACGTGCATTAGAACAAAATATTTGCTGTCCAGTTATTGCTGGACCGATGTCTGCTGGACAATTCAAACATGATTTAGTAATGATTCATTCTGCAGTGTAACAGGAGTTATTGCTAGAATTGTTAATATTCAGCTTGCATAGTATGTACTGGGTTCAAAGGTTTTCTTTCAACATTGTCCCGTATTTGCTCCATTCAGGTTCCCATTTATTCTGAACAGTTTCTCTGTCTGGATAAGCAAAAGCCTCCCCTCATAATAATGCTGCCAGCACTATGTTTTACTGTTGGAATGCTGTGTTAGCATGGTGTGCTTTGTTTTTTTGTTTTTTATTTTGCAGTGATTTTGTATGTAGGCTAAAAAGTAAAATTCTTGTATCATCTAACCAGAGCAGGTTCTTCCACATGTTCACTGTGTCCCATATGTGGCTTATGGCAAAGTGCAAACAGGACCTGTTATGGCTTCCTTTCAACAATACTCATATATACAGGCCTCGTTTTTGGAGTGCATAAGAAATAATCCAGTCAGCGGACTCTCTGCCTTGAGCTGTGGATCTCTGCATCTTCTCCAACAAAACCATAGGGCTCTTGGCTGCTTCTCTAATTAATCTTCTTGGTTACGGTGCATGGCCATGTGTTGGTATATTTGCAGCTGGTTAATTCTCTTTCCATTTCCAGACGATTGATTGATCAGAGCTCTGTGAGATATTTAAAACTTGGGATGTTGTTGTAGAACCTAATAGTGCTTTAAACCTTTCCAGAACCTTCTCCCTGACCTGTCTGCTGTTTCTCATGGTCTCCGTGAGGCTGTTTGCTCACTAATGTTCTCTAAGAAACCTCTAAGGCCTTCACAGAACAGCTGCATTTGTACTTTATATGAATTCTGAAGGCAATGGCTGGCCCTGGATTGTATTTAGGGACAGAAAAGTAAACGGGGCTTAGTATATATGCACATCACACTTTTGTTTTTGTAAAAATTGCTGAAAACCATTTATCAACTACTTTGTGTTTATCTGTCACATAAAACTCCAGTAAAATATATTCATGTTTTCTTGGTTGTACCAAAACATGTTCACACTCTGCAACTTTGTTTGTGACAAATTTTAAATGCATCGAAGGGGTATGAATACCCTATACCGCATTGTATATTTTTCTCAGTTTTTGTCCTGAACCTTGTCTAAAACAGTACAGCTGTGACTGGAAGAGTAACTTCTATGTTAAACAGCACATATTTGAATGGCTGGGCATTTTTTTCATAGCTTCTATGTTTAAAGGAGATCAATTAACAGCAGTCAGTTTTTTTTAAATAAAGATGTTGCTTTTTATCATTAAACTGGTTTATTTTACCTGCAGTTTGTCTGAACTGAGAGCAGCAACGAAAGGCTGACGTTTTGGAAAAGCTGCATCTTATATACACACGGATGGGCAGGAATGATAGTGGGTGCCGTAGGATAACTTTATCTCAGCATGGCGGTGAGTTGCAAGAGAGTGAAATGCCTGGGGAGAGGAGGATTATGGATTGAAAGAGGGGTGTGATGTTGAAACTGCACACTAAGAGAGAAGACACCTGAGCCAGATAGAAAAATCACACACGTACAAAAGCTGCTTTACTTCTTGTATTAACAAATACGAACAAATATACCTCTTACTATGAGACACATGCATAATTAAATACACAAGCTCTCTCTCAGAACCCTCTTCGATCCAGGTCCCCACTGGGTCTGTATCTCTTTTAAGCAGAGCAGAGAAGAGCGCTCTGTTGACCCACTCTTTTGTCTCTGCTCTCTCTGTTTTGCTTCATCTTTTCTTCATTCTTATCCACCGGCTTTTGTCTGACTAAATGTTGTTCCATTTGCAAACCAGTTACCATAGCAAAACACAGCTACACAGAGCACAAGCAGCGTGATTACACATCTCGTCTTTGTTCTCAACTCAAGCATCACTTTCGGTGCACTATGAACTGTATGTTACAGAAAATAAACCGAAAAACAGCAACAATTAAAAGATGATTCCTCGCTTGTGGAGGGCATTTTGTGCAGGCTGTGTTAGTATGATTCAGGAGAAGGAGAGATACCCTGCAGTAAGAATGTCAGACCCTTCTTGTACCCTTCTGTCGCAGTCATGTAGATCCCTGAACCTCATAATGTGTCAACTGTGCAGTGATGATAGTTTCACACTAGGTTACACTATTTGTATTTATTTTAACTAAGGATGGTTACTTTTTCACTGGACAATGATTGGATATTGGGGTTATCTAATTTCTTGTGGATAAATACCTTTATGAAGGTCTCAAGGAGATCTTGGAGCACTTGAGAACTTTGAAACGCCAACACTACACTTTAAATCTAAATCAGGACAACTTGTAAATATTAAGATACCAGCTAGACAAACTAGTCGTCTGAAGCCTCCATTCTGAAGCTGCGCTTACATCCATGCTATGCATCAATCACAGCAAGTTCCACTTATCTAGAGCGGCTCACTGTCTCATTGGGATCAACTAAACTGGCATAGATTTACTGTATTTACAGCTGTAAATGCATTTGAATAATAATGAGTGTATTTAATAAATGTCCACATCTCAAAGCAGGCTGCTGGGAAAATGGGTCAGAATTTGAGTGGCCCACAATGATCATAACTATTGTAACTGGTGTAACCAAGATAAATAGATAAATAAAAAGCTATGCAAGCAATTTTATAAGTTGCTTATGTCTTATAACATCATAACATTGCATTTCCCTTACTGCTGATGAGTGATTGGTTGATAGGTACCAAGCATAAGATCCTGTATATTGTTTTATATAATTATAATCTATTTTTACATTTTATGTATTTTAGATTAAACTACAAACTCTAAAAGTGTCAGATAATGTCAAATATTTGAAATGTTAGTGTTGCAGACTTGCTCAAACCACTATTATTACCACTGAGATGATTTAATTAGCCTTTAAATTAAGAGGAACATATTTGTAAAAACCAATAATAAAAGAGGAATTAATGCTGAGGAAAGAAAAATTTGCTTTTGTTTTATGCAGCATATTAATTGCATGTTTTGAAATTTTTTATGTTTTCATTAGAGTTCAACAGATAAGTTATTTTTTTATAGCTTTTAATACTATGCTAAAAATGACAGGAAGGCTGGTGATTGTCAGGTGTTCATCATGTTTGGACCAATGTCTAAAAGTCGGCCACTGAGAAGCACCTATACAAAGAAAGGTTGAGTAGGGAGGTGAAATGCAGTCTAGATATAAGTGAAACGCAAACTGGAATCTTTTTGAGAGTTGGCCTTGGCACAAAAAGGTCAGTGGAGCTTTTCCTCTTCCTGGGTCTGTTTTCTAATTCTCTGTGTGATCACATGCTGAGACGCCATCTTCTTTCTTTCATTTCTCCCTCTCTTTCACACACACACTGTTCTTTTAATCAAAGAATTGCTCCCAGTAGTGTCTCAAATTCTAAGGCTGGTCGAAAAGCGATTTAAATCACATCAGTGTGTTCGAGACATGGCCTTTTCGGAAGGACCCGAAGGACGCAGCAGTCACAATGCTCCGTCAATGTCAATTTTCGCTTCCCAACGTCATATGTCAAACAGAATCGAAGGACAGACACAGTTATTCACATACCAGCGCTCACAGTTTGTTCAGTCAGAAAGAAATCTAAATTTTTTGCATGCTTTTACACAAAGGACTTGCTCTTGCATAATCACAAATACAGTGAAGGTAGTACAGCCACATTATAACAGCACTCAGATACAGCAAACAGGTATGTGTGCAAAGCCCACAACTGTTAGCAACATGTCATCTTACTGCCAGTCCTTCCACAATCCTGAATCATCTGAGGCACCACTAGAGAATTTAACCCAGAATTGCTCTGAGGTTTGCCAACTCAAAGAAAAGAAAATCTGTTCAAAATGTCTACAAATGCTTTTTATTGCAAAAGCTGACAGTCAGTCTCTGAACTCTTTGAGATTCTTAGAAACAATATTCAAACTCGGCATTCTGAGATACTGCTAAAATTAGGCCCATGTGCCTTGTTAAAGATACAACTGCATGAAAGCCACTGAATGTGAAAAAGAAAAGACTGAGTAGAATAACTGTTTTACTGGTTGTTGTCATCATAAAATGCAAAATAGTGGCAAACAATAAAACAACTGTTTTAGTTATATCTCTACAAATTACAACAAAAGTCATCTATCAAGATTTTACAAGCAGGGAAATAAACCAATATGCTACAGCTAAGCGAAAATAATATTTTAACAAGAAAACAGAATGGAATACTAGAATCATCTAGGTTGAACTACATACGTTTCCTCCAAACAGACTAATTAGTATTGTTTTTACTGACTACAACATAAGTATTGCCTCCCTCAGTCAGCTTCTAATATTACTGTAACCTTTTAGCAGAGCCTAATTGCCTAAGGACATCGTGTGAGCATCTATAAGATGCCAGGGACTTTCCCAAAACATCAGCACCTTCATCCCTTCCTGTAAGAATGCTGATATGTAGGCACAGAAATTGAATAATTGTAACCTGATAAGCATGCCATATATATCTTCTTGTACTCATGGAAAATGCATGCTGTTAGGCACTAATCATGAAGAAAGGTCTCAGCAACTGCACTGAATCTCAAGAAAGAAATAAAAAGTTGACTAAAGTTGCAGCTAACAGAGAATACATTGTACTTACAGAACTGCACATAGGCCAAAGTCAAATGTTTCTTCATATTATGATTGGTGACTGGGTCATGCTCCCAGTTTTTGGTTGGTGCCACCATAGCAAGAGAGCAACCAAATAAGCTTGGGTCCATGGGAGAAGCGAAATTTATTCAGTTTCTGTTCCAGGCTGAGATGGTTTAGAAAGCTGCCACAGTAGGAGATTTTCAAGCAGCCCCCTCCTGTGCTACTTCAAATACTGCAACCGTCAAATGGCTTGGCTTGGGATTCATTATATCACACAGGAGGATAGGCCTCTATTCCTCATCGATATTCAAGTCAATTTAATCCAATTTTTCCACTGTCCTAATTCTTGTAGGCCCTTAATGATGGACTACTGCTCCTGGTTAGAGAACAAAAAAGGTCTGGAGGAAAAAAAAACTGTCTTTTTTTGGAATGTTGAGCTTGCAAAATTCTATAAAGACAAGTCATTACTTGCCTGAAATGTATTTATCAATTTATTTAGCTTTCTGATATGCAGACTTTATTAGCAAAAAAATTACACATGTATTTGTATTATTTGTGTGTCTGCTGCAGGGTATAGTACAGCAGGAATACATCTAAGCTTACTCCATGTAGAAATCAAAAGCAAAATAGGATGAAGACAACAAGCTTTAGACAGAATAACTTTAAAGAAAGATTTGAATTTTCAAAACACATACAATAAACCAAGTGCAGTAATATGAAAACTATGAGGAATAAAAGAGTTCCACATAAATATCATATTGCAGAGCATTATGTAGGGGACGCTGTTAATGGCTTTTTGAACTGGTAGTTGGGAATGCTTTGTCCAAGAAGCTCAGAGGCCCATTGCAGCATTAACAAGTTTCTTTGTTTTTTTGAGTTGGACAATTTTCCTGTTTGGTTTTAATGTTAATATTCTGTTTGCTCTTATCTGAGCTGTGACTGAAAGCCGGGGTCAAACCTATTGTGCCTGGATCACTTGCTTAAGTGAAAAGTAGACTGCAGGGTACTGCACCCTCACAGTTTCTGTTCACCCGGTACACGTCCGATTTCCACAACAATTTGGGAGCATGTTTGCTGGATAGGAAACTGAGATCGAAAATACAGAAATCCCATTTCTTTTCAATTTTAAAAGACATTTTTATTTATAATAACAATTTGTTCAAAACGTGATCAAGTTGTCTGGATTTGTAAATACCAATTTCTAAGGATCAGTACAGATCCTTCAAAATTTTTAAAACTATTTGTAAAAGTTGCACACCTGCCTTCCTGATGCAGCAATGACTAAATGCATATTTACTGAGGGACTGAAGTGTAAAACCGTGTTCAGCCTGCAGAAATAGTACAGAGTCTAACACTTCAAAAACAATTTTAAATTTAGAAAAAAAGTTGCAGAGTGTGAAGCGGCTGGGATGAAGATCAGCCCATCTAAGTCCGTTGTGGTGAAGAGAGAGCTGAGTCAAAAAGTGAAGATCTCAATTTACTGGTCAGTCTACGTTCCTACCCTCACCTATGGCCATGAACTTTGGGTCATGACCGAAAGAACGAGATCCCGGATACAAGCGGCTGAAATGAGCTTCCTCCGTAGGGTGGCCGGGCACTCCCTTAGAGATAGGGTGAGGAGCTCGTCCATCCAGGAGGCGCTCAGCGTAGAGCCGCTGCTCCTCCACATCGAGAGGAGTCAGTTGAGGTGTCTCAGGCGTCTGTTTCAGATGTCCCCTGGATGCCTCCCTCGGGAGGTGTTCCAGGTACGTCCCAGCAAGAGGAGGCCCAGAGGATGGCCCAGGACACGCTGGAGGGACTATGTCTCTCGGCTGGCCTGGGAAAGCCTTGTGCTCCCCCCCCCGGAGAAGCTGGAGGAGTTGTCTGGGGAGAGGGAAGTCTGGGTCTCTCTACTGAGTCTGTTGCTCCCGGTCCAAGATGAATCGGAAGACGATGACGAAAACAAAGTTATATTTTCGATATTGTTTGTATGGCTTTATAAGGTGACTGTGGTTCTAATGTTAGTTCCAATCTGCGACTCCACAGATTAAGTTCAAGATATTGGTTTCTGCTCTTACCTGTTATGCAGTTACTTGGTTTTTACATTTGATGTAGCTAGTATAATTAACTGTAGTTATCAATTTACCAGTGCTGAAGTTGGACTAAGGCACTACATGTAAAAATATTTTATTATTATTTGGTTAATTGTGTGACTCATATGGAAGATCTTTTTTGCACATCAGGGACTGAAGGTCAGAATCCTGTCTAATTAAGACTAACTCACCCCCAGAAGAAGAGCGATCCTACCGGACTGCTGATTCTACTTCTAGGAATCAAATTACCTTTTTTTCCCTAAGTAACAGCTCTTGACAGTCAAGGTAATTTTTATCCAATTTCAAAAATGAGTTCACCAGATAGGATAATGCAGTGGATAGAAGAAAGAAACAGACCTAGTGAACAATAAACTATGAATGAATATTGTACCTGTGGTTATCTGGGTATAAATGTATTCATGTTTGTATGGGTGTGTAAATATTTAATATTTGGTTCTGTATTAAAATGTTCACATTGTGAGCGAGTTTCTATTTTCTCAGCCAGTCCCCGGTGAGTTCACTGGTATGTTTTGATTAATTGTCATGTTGTAGGATTCAATTAACTTTATATTGTTAATAAATAGATTCACATTCTTCTCAAATTCAAATTCAAAATATTCAAAAATACTTAATTAATCCCAAAGGGAAATTAAATGTTGTAGCTCATTATGTAGGTTTCTTCAAAGAGCCGTTGTAGATGCTGATGGCTGTGGGCAGGAAGGATCTCCTGTAGCGGTCTGTCTTACAGCACATCTGAAGAAGCCTCTGACTGAAGACACTCTGTTGTTGTAGGACAGTCTCATGAAGAGGATGTTTAGGGTTCTCCATAATGTTCTTCATTTTATGAAGAACATTATGGAATGAAGAACATTCTTTGCACAATAATCTCCAGAGGTTCCAGAGGAGTCCCCAGAACAGAGCCAGCCTTCTTTATCAGCTTGTTGAGCTTTTTTAAGTCCCTGGTTCTGATGCTGCTTCCCCAGCAGATGATGGCAGAAGAGA
>JAHUTJ010009134.1:0-24591 GCA_036250325.1 Characodon lateralis | reverse complement strand
ATTCCACATGTGTTAATTCATAGTTTTGATGCCTTCAGTGTGAAGCTACAATATTCATAGTCATGAAAATGAAGACAACTCTTTGAATGAGAAGGTGTGTCCAAACCTTTGGTCTGTATTGTATAATTCAAGCTTCTGCTGCTACCTGCACTGTTACATGCTTCTCACAATTCCCAATAGACCAAAGCCAAGTGTGCACATAATGTCAAAGGGACAAATTGTTCTGAATGTGCAGCCTGGTATTTCTGGCACGCAGAGCCACTTTAAAGTTGTTCTGTTGACTCTCTCTCGCTAAAACAAAACAACACAGGAGAATCAGAAAGACAACAAGCCTGCAGAGTCTTTATGGAAGATGGTTGAGGTCTGTCAATAATAACGGAAATGTCAGTGAGAGACAGCATTGAGAGCACTTAAGAGCCAAGCAGGGTTTTGACAATGGCTGCAATGTGTGAAATGTGAGTCAGTGATTATCCTGGGACACATTCTAGTGTTCATCATGGAGAGTCCAGAAGTATCTGCAAAAGCTAAGGATTGTCTGGAGGATAGAAATAAACAGCAAACTTCTTCTAATTGCCCTTTCTCAGCAACGGTTTTTCTCTCACTAATTATCCTTTAAACTAGATTCGTGGAGTTCACTAAAAGTCTTGTCTCCCACCAGAACTCCTTCAGAGTTGCCTTGCGCTTCCTGGTTTGCAGTTGGGCCATTGTCTTTCCCTTTTCAGATTATGTGGGATGCTTAAATCTAGGGATGTTTTTTTTTTTTTTTTTTATTATCCTATCCTTGGTTTAAATCTTCCCACAGCTTTATACCTCACCTGCTTTGGTCCATTGTCTTCATGATGCTCTCCAACAAACCTCTGAGGCCCTTAGAGGACAGCTGTATTCATACTGGGATTAAACTATTACATAAAATCCTGACAATGCTTGGCAAAGAAAATAAAAAACCAAAACAAATTAAATCAGAATGTTTCCCACTCATTATTCCCTCGGCCACCCTCTAGCTTTCTTACTTTATGATCATATTAGATGAAGTATAAACTATCACCAAATCAGAAATGAGGATTCCTGTATTTTAGGTGAAAGGCTGTATAGAAGATCTCTCCTGCAGGACGATTAATGGCATGATTCACAGAGCCTACCTTATGCTCTTTCTATCTCTCTGTGGATGGTTAGGTGCAGCTTGGATTTATGTCATCATGCTTGTAAAGGATCATAACTGGTGGGCACCGCTTAAATAAACAGGAAGCTAATTAAATATAAGGGCCTCCTGGGCAACCTTCCAAGAACAGGGCTTAAAGTTTTATTTCTATACTTCTCTCAAGATGAATACTAACTTGATTTTATTTTGTCCATAAAGAAAATAATGTAATTTTAGGTGTAATTTAATATAATTTTAAATGTTTCCATCTAGGTTTCATTGTGTAGCTAAAGCCTTTTAATGTAATAAATGTCAGTCATCCTGACCGTGGAACAGAAGACCAGATATGGACCCTCATAGAGTTGCTGAGGGGATCATGGGAGTTTGGCTGTTCACTCCACAAGTGTTATGTGATTCTTAAGAAGGCCTGCATCTGTGTTACTGGAGATGTTCTTATTGCTATCTGCTTCTTTTATAACCAATCCAAGAGCTGATCCTGTTTATGATCTACATGGAAAGGCCTACAAGGCATAGTTAGGGAGAGGAGGATGTCTGGTTTGGCATTTTCAGGGTCTTATCTTTGCTTTTTGCTTTTAATATGGTTCTGTTGGTGTCTTCAGGCCAGAACCTCATCAGGCACTGCTGCAATTGACAGTTGAATGTGAAGTAGACAGGATGAGAGCTAGGTCCACCAAGTCTAAGGTGGATTGCTCCTTGCAGGTAAGAAATCTTAACATTGTGGGATGTGAAATGTCTCAAACTTTATAAATATAAATATATACAGTATTTACTCAGAGATTGTATCCTCACAAGACCGACTGCATTTGTGTTTAGCATAAAAAAGGTAAAGCCATAACTACAGGCAATTTAAACAGCATTGTAGATAAACAGAGTACAGTATACTGCTAAGAAAACGTCAAGCACTGGCATCTTTCCAGCTAGTAGTAGTCACCATGTTCACACCGGTCTGAACACATTACCACAGCCCAGTAAAACTCTAGAACAGCCTAGAACATAGTAGAAGAAGAATCACTAGAAGAACATACGGAAGAAGGATTCAATCTTGAAAATGTTTAGAGCCTTAAGAACATAATAGGTGGCTTATGTTTAAATCATTCTTCTAACGAAGACAAGCTAGGTGGGTCATTAATAACAGGTTGGACTGTAAATTACCCATCGGTTTTATGCTCCACCAAGAACAGACATCTAGAACGGCTCTCTGGGGACACCCAAACTGAAAGTGGCAGCTTGACTGAACATTATGGCTGGCTAACTGGATGTCCTCTGTCTAAACAGAGTTTGGGATTTATTGGCACCTCTGATAAAAATGTTTAAAAAGTCTTGAAACAAATCCATATTTCATTACACTAAGAAAATGTCACACTGAAAACTGTAGAAAATTTGCTTCAATAAAATTTTTATGGAGAGGCAAAAATCCCACATTAAGAAATAATTATTTTAATGTAAAATCACCAATTATTGATATCCTTAACAAGCCTTTAATATAAATATGATGAAAGCATTTTTGATTTTAAACTTTAGATTTTGTAAGTTGATGGGGGTTTCTTGGAACTTTTATTGGTAATTCCTGGGTTTCTGTTTCCTTGGGGTATAAATCAGATTTTACACATAGGCCCATTTCTTTAAGCCACAAGTCACAAGGCTGGTTGAGGAACCATATTTACCTTGCCAATGTGCACAGTGAGCAGCATAGTAAGGCATGTAAAACAATTCCAAAGCTAAATGTTAGAGAACTGCAGCAAATATTTGAAATTTGGGGTCAAAAGTCTCGAAAACAACCACCTGATGCCATAAGGAAGGATTCAGAGTTTGCTTAACTCTCCTGGGACTTTAACTGGTACTGTGTGCTTTGGTCAGATGAGACTAAGATTAAACGGTTCGGCAACAACTACACCAGATTGTGAACCAAAGGATGAATATGTGAAAACAGCCAATGTTAAGCATGGTAGAGGATCTGTGATGCTGAGGCCCTGTTTTACTTGCAAAGATGCTGGGAACCTTGTCAGAGCATATGGCCTCATTAACTGTATGAAATACTAGAAGATTTTAATATAAACGTGGCGATTTCTCACAGAAAAATTGTTGTCAGCAAGTCTTTCACCTGGAAAATGATCAAACACATATAAACAAATCAACACAAAAGAGATTAAATTAGGCCCAGCAAAAGGATGTTGTACATAATATTTTGTTGGCTTTTTCTAAATGTTTCTATGTGAGATTATGTTTATGTAGTAGGAGATTAATTCAATTTAAGGCTTTTCACATTTTTTTAGCTGGGGACCTGTTAAATGTGACTAGCACTGTATAATTTTACAGTTTAATTTGCATTGTTTTTAAATGAAGAATTTTAAACAGCTCATCATGGTTAAGTGTAAATTTACATGACCTGGGCAGCATTTAGGTTTTCTCTGCTATTATAATGACGACAGACAGCAGAAAAAATGCCACTTTAACCATGCAGATTAATATCCTCATCATGTAAAAATAGATTGAATGATGAAAGCCAGCCACCCTGATAATGAGCAGACATGAACCGCCTGCTCAGAGGGAAAGGGCCGGCAACTGTGCCCAAGCCGCTCATAGGCCCCTACCGACCCCCTCTGCGTTCTCTTACACCTCCCATCCCTCCCTGTTGTGCTGTTACATCTCATTTTCTCCCGATCAATCTTAGTGACACCGGTGAGCATACATTCAGGTTGGGGTCAGGGTTGCTTGATGGAATTAGCGTCTTGGGGACGATGGATTACTCTGCTCACAGCCGCCAGCATGGGCCTGAGGACTGGTTCGCGGGTTATTTGCTCACATAATGGCTGATCCCATTAAATAAATCAGGATTGTTGATTTGTTTATATGGCACATAATGTATAAAATTAGAACCTCTATGAAGAGCTCCATCACTCAGAATAGAAGGGGTAAGTTGATCCAACTCTTTGGTGCATAAATATCTATAAATTAGCTTTATTTGTTCCCTAAATGAACCACACCCACAGTTTTGGAGAATCTCCGTCACAGTATATGGTTTGGCCATATTTGCTGCCATATGATGAGCTAAAAAAGAAATTTCAGTTTAATATGTACCAGTAGCTCTACTTTCTTCAGCATGAACTAATATTAAAGCCTTACACAACATAAAAACAGTGCAGTGCAAAAATATTCACACCCCTAAACGCGCTTGCATTTTGTCATATACCAACACAAAGTTGTTCATAATTGTAAAGTGAAGGAAAAGGACGCAAATTTTTGAAAATGTTTTGAAAACTTGTATGTTTTGCACAAACGGTGTGCATTTGTACTTGGTCCCCTTTACTCTGATGGCCCTAAATAAAATCCAGTACAAACAATTGTAATCGAAATAACCTTATGAGTAAAGGGAGATCATGTGTGTATTTTTTCTAAGTAGACTTATAGCTGTATGCAAGTAAAGCATTAATCCGAGAAGAAGCGAACAGGCCCATGGTAACTCAGGAGCAGCTGCAGAAATCCACAGTTCAGGTGGGAGAATCTGTTGACAAGAAAACTATCACAACTCAAAATCTGATCTTTATGGAAGAAATGCAAGAAGAAAGCCATTGTTGAAGAATTACCCCTAGAAGTCTCATTTGCAGTTTGGTACAAGCCATGTACAGGACACAGGAAATATGTGGTAGAAGGTGCTCTGGTGGGATAAGAGTAAAATTTTACTTTTTTGCTCTTTAGCAAAATGCTACATGAAGGAAAAAACTAAAACTTTACGTCACCCTTAACACACCATCCCCATGGTGAAACATGGTGGTGGCAGCATCATGATTTGAGGATGCTTTTCTTCAGCAGAGACGTTTAAGCTCATCAGAGCTGATGAACAGATGGCTTACTGAAGATCACAAAACTACAGCCCCCTCACTGTTATAAATCTGTACTTTAATCTTTTCTTCGAGATAGACTTATTTTAGGTTTCAGTTACAAAACTAAAACACAACTGCGTTAGGTAACCAGATCTGGAGGTCCTGTAGGTCTGTAGGTTTCCATAAAGTCAAAGTTTTCCATCCAGAATATTTGAAACTTTATGACAAAAATACAACATCGCCCTTTCCATTTTCACTAGGTTTTAAGCAGATCTGCTGCTGTACAAAGTCAGACATGGTGTAAAAGTAATCATGACCCTTGTAGGAAGGGGGTGGAGCTGAATACAGAGCAATTTTGGAGGAAAACTTATTCGAGGCTGCAAAAGACTGGAAACTGGGGGAGAGGTTTAGTTTCTAGCAGAACAAGCATAAACATGACAACATATGGAAAAGCATAGGTCAAAACTGCAGCTATAAGTGTTCTCAAAACGCTGGAACGTTTTTGGTCTAGTACAAAATTCATAATTAAATGATCAAAAAGGAAAGAACTTAAGATCTAATTCCATTTCATGGACTTCAACTTCATCCAAAGAAACACATTTGGTTCCTCATATGCTTTGTGTCTCTATGTTAGTATTACATATGAATGTTGATATGTTCCACATAGGCATTTTCTTGAACTTAAACTGAAACAAATGGGAACGGATTTACCTTCCGAAAACAGCTAAGGAGTGAAAACCATACCAAACCTCCTGTTAACAGTTTACAAAACTTGAAGTTCCAAGAATCAGAGCTTGACCATACATGGAGCTACTGACAAACACGTTTAAAATCAACCCATCCAGACCACCATGCTTGGCACCATGAAAAATGTGTCTCTTTCATTCGAGTCTCCTTCTACTTGAGCTTTACCTGGCAAAATGGTTAGCTAATTCTAGTTTATTTCCATGTTTAAATTACAGTTAAACTGAAAATGAAACATCAAAGTGCATTAAACAGGCCCCTTAATGCACATTTACACCTGTGCCTAGCAGCTAAATGACAGCTCTGAGTGCTTTGTTTCTGGCTGTTTTTGGATGCAGAGTGAGCTGAAGCTGCTAGGCAACAGAGCTGGCATGAATACGTGTCTCTGTTGACAAAAGGCTATACAGGAACACAACCTACATTAAACTGGTTTACATTTTCGCCAAAACCCACCTGATTTATTGTGCCTTCCACACTAGTTTGCACCCTTCGTAATGGGATGAAAAAAGTCCTAAAATAAAATTAATCTTCTATTGCATTAGCACAATCTAACAATTGCATTTTCAGTCTAATACTTAATTTTGGTATGTTTCTGGGCGCTAACAAAGTTTCAAATGTCTTTGGAAGAGAAATAGACCCACAGCAAGACAAATCCTCTGCTGTACTTAACAGTGGGGATGAGGTGTTTTAAAACATTTACATCCTTTGCTTTATGGGAAAATCTTCTGGAGTGTTGGCAAAAAGCTTAATTTTAGTCTCATCTGACCAAAGCAGTTCCAGTTAAAGTCCCAGTAGAGTTTAGCAAACTCCAGACTTCTATGTTCATACTGGCAGAACTGAAAATAATTTCCAGGAACTACTCCTGAACAAAAAGGTGGCATGTATATGGGGTCTAAGGGGTGCTTTCACATCAGCACTATTCGGCTCACAATAAACAGATTGAAGTTTTTTTGTTTGGATAGCAAATAGTCCACCTCATGTGGGCTGGTGCGCAGCTCACCCGACTTCTGGTGAGACCAAACAAGTGAAATCTGGTCCCCTAAACACTGGGTTTTATGTTCACTTGGAAATGAACTAAAAACTTATGCGTAACCACATCAACACATCATAGTCCCTCACTTTCCTACTTTTTCTGCAGTGCTGCATTTCTCTCATGTATACAGAGCAACATGCTGGATAGCTGGATGGGTCACTGGCTCACTTATGGCAAGCCGTTTCAACATTTACAAGCAGAATTGGATCTTTAAACGAAATATTTGTAAATTTACTAATTTTCTTATCCACAAAGAGCATCTGAGGTAATTCAAACATAATTTTTCCAGGAAAAATTACGTCACCTTTTCGTTTCATCTGTATTGGGTTTGAAGCACTATCTAGAATGTACACTGTGGATGACTCAAATGGAATTCTTACAAACAGGAAGTCTCATTTCAGATATCTGTAGTTTAATTAAGAATTAGATGTAGCTGCATTGTTTTAATTAAATATTAAAATGGCTTGCCAGTTGCTTGCTGCTTATACTGGGCTGTTTCTTGTGATAGTGCCCCAAACAAGGAGGCGTTGTCACTGCATCACAGTTTCCAGACATTTGGACCTATTTCAGAGACACAGTGTGAAAGTAACTCAAACCAAATAAAAAGCTGTGAAATTTTTTGTTATTCCTCCGCCAACAGAACTTAGTCCACAGCACTATCCTGGTGGCACCCTATGGTTTGTTATGGAGTCCTTTGGTCCACAAAATCTCCAGGATTGTCACAAGTCTCTAACAGTGAGCTTTGGAGATATAATAATTTTACCATCGGTAGTTTTGTTAAAAACAAGTATCGTATAAAATTGATTTTTTTTTTCCTCAGAAGAAATGTACTTCTACTGAAAATTGATTTTTTTCCTAAACCTTTTAATGCAAGACTTGCTTGTGCAATAAAACATGAATTCATTTTTGGGCTTTTACACATTTTTTACCTGGGGTGCCCATAAATGTGGCTAGTGAGTGTTACCTTAGGCACAGAGAAACTGAGCTTTCATCAAAATCTAATCTAAAAAGTTATGCCTATAAAGTTAAAAAAAGAGATCAAATAAAATAATGAAGAAAAGAGAGGAAACGGTTTCAAGACCACAAAGAAATGGGACTATTAGGCACTGCAACGCAGGTAAAAGGTTAAATTTTTCTTCTCCTGTTTTTATTGAAAACAATAGCCTAGAGAACATAGGATAATTCATGGGGAAAGGGGGATATTTAGTGACTATTACACTAAATAGAACATGTTAGGTTGTTGATCAGCTAATCTTCAGGATGCATCCCGTTTCTTCTCTTCTCTAAAGACCTCCAGGCAGTCTGTCAGAGAACTATTCCTGCTAAGAAATGCATAATCATGTGGTAGGCAGCATCTATCGCTGATCAGCTGATTAGCGCAAAGGAATGAAGACTTGTGGCCGTAATAAGGCAGTAATCTGAAACCTTAGCAGATAAGTTAAATTACAAGCCAAATTATGCTCTCCCTTTAGGCAATGGAGTTGAAAATGTGCATGGAAGAGGCTGTTTTTTCAGTTAACTGATAATGAAAACCAAGTTGCATTACACACTCAATGTGAAGAAAACATAATTCTGTGACATCTATCACTGATGTTGTATTGAGAAGCTTTTTCCAGTACTTCTACATTAGAAATTAGAAAACAATAAATGAGAAGCAAATAAAAGCTACACAAAGAAGAGCCATGATTAATATCTTAATACACCTTAAATACTTTTTGGAGGAAGTAATCTTAGTGATTTAGCCTTATGTGGCTCTATTAGAACAAGCATTACTATTGTGGTTAATTTGCTTCAATGTATGTGCATTATGGTGAAGATACTAACAAACAAACGTGTATGTAACCTCTAATTTCACAAGTCTTAATACCCATGTGTTTGTGCTGGAATTGATAAATGTAATCCTTAGTTTTATGCAATTCTGTTAGAGAGTCCAGGGCCGGTTCGTGTACGATTGTCACCCTGGGAGTGCACCTCCTTCGGCACCCTGTCCGTACCCCCAAACAACTCCTTTTTTTATGAAAAGGCAATTTCTGCAAACATCTTGGTTACGTGTTGCTAAATGTAGTGCTGATGAACTCTTGTTAATGACACAGAGGATGTGGCCAAAGTTTCATTGATGGCACGAAACAGCCATGCCCCCTGAAAACCTATAAAAATCATCTTGGATGTGGGGTGGGCGTCTCTAATGACTGCAGCCAACAGGTCACAGTGACGCAACACATGGGGGCGCAATCGTTTCACTGACTGCAAATGCAAAAGAGGCAATACAAAATTCATTCAGCGCACAACTAAAAGGGAAGGTAAGGTTTTTAAAACATTGGTGCTCATTTGTCCCCCTCTTAATGCCGCTCTGAGCAACCGCTCATGCTAACATACACCTTTTTTTCAGTCTTGCTATAGCTCACAATAAAAAATGGGTAATTGATACCTCTTTGAAAAAGTTTAGTGAACACTCTCTCTCGGGATATTTTTGATATAAAAATAGGAGTTTAAAAAAGTGTGCACTGACAAAATCATCTTTCAAAGTATTTGTCTAAAAACATAAACGCTCCCACGGCAAGACTGTTGATAATACTGCTCACCAGTATCCATTACATGTGCAGCATCCCCAGGCAGCTAAGGCATTTACTGTGAAGTCACATCAAATGCATTGCTTTCAGCGTCCACCATAGACTCAGATCCATTTCAGTTTAGACCCCCAAGGTCTTTTAACACTGTTTGTCATCATCGCAGACAACAACTTGCCTGGATAATGAAGCGTTATCTCATTTGTTGTCGAGATGCAACATCTAATCAATGCAAGGGAGAGAGGCTGTGTTTTCTGTGTTCCAGAACCACAAGGCAACAGAAAGGAAAAAAGGTTTCGTATCTATTCAAAACTAACATATGCAACGTCAATATGAACAAAAGTATCAGGTACCTTTAGAGAAAGTTCAAAGAGAGTTAGTGTCATTGTTTCAATGTCACAGCTTCTTCCTCTTCTATATTCTGCTGGAACACAAATTCTCATATTACATATTTCAATCCCACTCATTACAAGTTGAGAGTCACAAAATGTAAGTTTCATGTCTTATGACTGTAACAGTTAATCATTAAATTGTTTTTTCCTGAATCAAGACAAATTTGATTGCAGAAAAAACCCAAAACTGAAAATTCAAATTATCATCATTTTATTTAATTGTTACACCAGGAAATTTTATAGGTATTTTTTGAGACACTAGCAGCCTTTATTTTTCCAATTTTTTTGTAAGTAAGTTGAAAGAAAATAGGGTGGAGAGGGCGAGGGAATGGTATGCAGTAAACTTGGATTGGATCCCAGCCTGCATCGAGGACTAAAGCCTCCATACATGGCTTAACCCCCTGCACCACCAATGCCACGACCTATCAGAAAAAAATGTCAATAAATAATAATCATCATAACCAATGGGTCAGATGTCAACTAGAATCAGTGCTAAAGATAAAAACTAGGTTAATCTTAGAAACATATTACATTAGACAAAACTGCAGTATTTAATGCACATCAAAGGAGTTGTGTGAAGTCACAATATATTGCTGGATTATGAATCTCAAACAGTAATTCTAGCAGGTTGCTTATTGGTATTTAGAATAAGATGTTACCAAACTGTCTGGAAGAATAAATCATAAAATTTGCTGTACAGCTGTCGACCATTCCTAAGCAATTAGTGACACTATGAACACAACCTCTCACATTACACTCTACATCTTGTTGTAAATTACTTCTTTGAAACAAAACTATTAAACTAATAGGCTTTAATTCAAAAGGCCCAAACCTGATGATATGAGGGAAAACAGGTTCTGATATTTTTCATGTTATATAAACGTCCCTAATCAAGCAGGGGAAGGTGGGGCCAGACCTACTAGAGAGAAATCAATATCAACATTTCTGGCTCCCATGGGGACTTGATCAATGAGCCAAAAATATCTGCAGATGAAATAAAATAAGCTGTTCTTCTATGTCACATTAAAGCTCATTTAGCTTTGCTTAATGTCATAAAAATAAGAACAGCATGTGCTGGGTCTGCATGAAAAGGCAGGACATGGTGACAGTGAAAAATGGGAACATAATGCTCATGTAAAAAAAAAAAAAAAAAAGGAAAAAATGAGCATTGTCAGACATCCCTCTCGCCTTTATAGGAAGAAGTGTGTGTCAGCTGCCTGTCATGCCAAATGAACAGCCCAAGGTTTGTTTGGTGCAAATTAAATTACAACGAAGGGTGAATCCACTTTTTTTTAAAGCAATCTAATTAAATTGTCATGCACGGCCATGTAGCTTAAATTACATAGCAGCACCGTGCAAATGTGGAAAACCTAGCATCATGTGCAAGCTTCGAGCACATGTATCATGGCGTCTCCCATGGAGAGGGTTATGTTTTGGGTAATACCTCATGAACACCTTCACCTACGACTAAATTTAAGCAAAAATCAAAAACAATGGGGTTATGGTTATTTTCTTTATATCGTTACCTGGTACCAACCAAAAATGGGAAACTCTAAGTCTAATCATTTCTGCATCTAGCATAAATATGTTTCTGCTCAGAATAAACCAGCACATCAAATAACTCTTCAATAATAGAGAAAAACTTTGTGTTTCCAGAGCTGCACCAATGTCACCCAGAGGTGGGGAACCTGTTGATGTAGAAGATCAGAGGTGATACTGAATTGAATTACAAGAGGCGCTGTGCACACAACCTTCATCCATCTGTAGGGGGGTCAGTAGAGATGTGAAGGTGACAAAAAAAGAAGGGGAGAGAACTATTAGGGTCAAGTTGGAAGCAGGTGGGAGTGTTCTGTACAGGTGGAACCTTTTAAATCACATTCAGGAAATGGAAAGAGGCAAAAAAGAAATTATTCCAAAGAAATTATATTCTGCAAGGAATGGTGGTAGAAGTTGAAAAAAAAATTATAATCACAGATGATTGAAGCACAAAATGTGTGAAAAGGCAGAACTACATCCTTAATTCTCCAATAATTTATTTTTGCTCCAAGGGATTATTGAGACTACACGTCATAGCTTTTTACTCATCAAGCTTTGAAATACTAAATCAAAATTTCTTTCTTGCAATTCCAGCTGCAAGTCTTTTGAAATAACATCCAATTTCAGGTCCTGTTACAGATTCTAAACTGAATTTAAACCTGGACTTTGACTGGGCCATTCTAATACCTGAACATGCTTTGAACTAACCACTCTGTGGTACCTCTGGCTGTTTGATTAGGGTTGCTATCCTGCTAAAAGGTGAACTCCCTGCCCCCAGTCCAAAGTCTTTTTTTAGCTTTTAACAGGTTTTCTTTCAGGACTTTGCTGTATTTACCTCCATGTGTCTTCCCAACAACTCTGAGAGCTTCTTTTCTGCAGCAGAAGAAAACAATTTCCAATTTTGATGCTGCCACCACCAGAGCACCTTCTTTCATGTGTTTTTGCTGTGTCCTACATGGGTGTTCAAGATGGTGTTTGCTCACTGATGTTCTTCAACAGGCCCCAGAGACCTTCAGCAGAACCCAGCTACATTTAGAGACAGAGACTGAACTTAAACTGCACACAGGCTCAGTTTCCTGAATCTACTGAATTTTATTTAGTGGTTTCAAAGTAAAGGGCAGTCAACACAAATTTACATCACACTAAAAATAGTTTAAAATAATGCATCATTTTCCATCCAGTTCACAGTTATCCCCTAGTATCACATAAAATCCCAATAAAATACATTAAAGATTGTGGTTATGATGTGAAAATCTGTGGGAATGTAACTAAAGATCTGATCCATTTATTGCAATTTGCATTGAAATTATGATAATCAACCATAAGAACCAGATAATGAGTTGCATAGCTCGATATGATAATCCACTTTTATTGTCTTTTTTTACTAGGATACTACAAAGTATCTGTAATGCAGCTGGGTAAAATGATGCACCTGTAGTGGTGACTGATCCATTTAGGTGTGTTGTGATTGGTTGAGTAAATGAAAAACTAACTTTTTTCTATCAAAACATTTAAAAGATATGACAGTCATCACATAACCTTTCAACCAGAGCAAACCTTCTGAGGAGCATGTTGTACTTTCAGGAAAGTGGCTACTTTTAACCTTCAGCAACACCTTAGAACAGCTGAGTTTCAAAGGAGATATTCCAGCACTCTTTCAAACCAGTTTCACACCTTACATGACAGCAGAAACAGTAACATGAATTGCTTGAGAGTAGCTCTAAAAATCAAAAGGTTGTAGTGTTCACCTTATCTACAAACGTTCTAAAGACCGACGGGACGGAATGCAAAGCACTCGAGGGTCACAGAGATCTGTTGCAGTCAGCGGGATGCCTCGGATGTTCTATCTGTCAATGGCATGACTGACAACATTGTGCCCCAAAAAGAGCTGACAAGTCCAAACACAATGATTTTACAGTCTTTGCAGCGGCCAGCTGGTAATAATAGAAACCTGCATGCATGATGTTGCAGTAAAGATGAGCAATCATCATTTTGTTTATTGCTATCATTGAATGAAAAGTGATCCTAATAAGATTTATCCTGTGTCATCCTGTGTAAATAATCTAATTGATATTTGCAAACCCCAATGACTGACACTATGATTGGGATTGCTACCTTTGCTGTAAGGTGTTTTTACATTTCAAAATATAATATATTGCAATTATTTTCTACCGTTTAGCAGCACAGTTGTACTAATTAATGTAATAATTGTAGTACTATTTCCTTTCCAATGATAAGTTTTATTTTTAGAGCCATATTAACTTTAACTTTATAGCCAAAAATGTTAATGCCTTTATTATTATTTTGTCAGTGTGTTTAAAACATTATAAATGCCACAAAATTGTATGATAAAAATGTATGTTCATATGATCCAGCCCTACTCACAAGAACACTACCTTCCAGGTCATGTCAAAACGCTGTGTACCTGTATCAGGTTAAGACGGTTTTACAGGATCCTGCAATGTGATATTTTTTGTCAAAGTAAAGTATGTCTTACAAAGTGCTCTCTAGATGCGCCATTAGTCCAGGCCAGGGGTGTCAAAAGTGTACCTATAAGGCTATTCATGATCCTCAGAGTGTATTTGTGCTCTGCTCCAATGTTTGTTTTTTTTATTTTTAGGGTGAATTTTTCACTGATGCATTTTAGCACATTCAAACAAAATACACAAAAAAATCAATGGTCTTAAATTGTACAGTGTTTGTATGTAGTATTTATCTTTTATTAACCTGATGTTTGCTTTTCAAATAGGAGCACAAGCCTTTAGGTACTTAATTTGGTTCTTCAATGATTTACGCAACCCCTTTTGTACATAATCCAAACTACTCTGTTTACTCAATTAAAATATTGTGGTTTTAGTTTGTTAGAAGTTTTTTTTTTTTTTTTTGTTGGTCTAAGCAATCACTATGAGCCCCAAATAAGATGGTCAGTGCTTCATGCTCATCTCTCTACTCCTACAGTGAAGTTAGCTTCCAATTACCAAAGGACTTTTTTATCTTTTCTAAAGAAACCAGAATGCATTTGAGTGTCACTGGCTCAAAATTTAAAATACCTAAAACTAATTAAACTATTCCAATTCTAATGGTTTGCGATTCATTAAAACCTTTGTTATTTTTTTTCTTTTTGTTACGACCACCTTAAATTGAGACAAGCCTGAAAACTTCAATACATGGCCAAGTGAACCAGGCTGAATCCTTCTAAAATTATTGCACATTCTTTAAAACCCAGTCTGTGATTGGTAAAACCTTTATTTATGACAAATAATAGATATATTTACTGTTTCCCAAAATATTGTCAATGTTTTCTTTTGATCCCACTTCCATGTATTGTCTTGTCTCATGACTTTTATGAATCTTTCAACCCCAACTTCCTTTTTTCTTTAAAAGCATGATGCATTTAATTGAGCACAAAAAAGACAGCGGTGTCAATCATCAGACAAACAACAGGTGCACAAATACTGAATTGTATGAGGTTCTATGTGACTAAAACTAGATTTGTCCAAACTTTTTCTCCAATTTAAAACAGCAACATCTAGACTTGTTCTTGTCATTCATCATGTCACCTGTATACTAGCTGGGTTTGGTCCAGCTGAGACAGAATGAAGGAAAGGAGCCCTATGTTGTGAATAATAAGGTCCAGTGTGAAACACAGGTGTGATGCTTGGCAAAGTGTGCGCTCAATGCCAAGGATCGCTTGTAAAACTAGCCAGGCTCATCACCTTCAATACCTCACAGCTTTCTGTAGAGGGAACACCAGGCATGTGTGCAACATGAAAAAGAACATATACTTTTAATGAACATGTGCGGAAACAGGTTACTAGAAAAAAAGCAGACACGTACCTCCAACCGCTGTAGGACAAAAAAAAAACCTATATGACAATACAAAAGCTCAAATCCCTTCTTTCTGCAATAAAGCAAATTATTACTATTGCAACACCAGCCTCCCCCCTTATCCTACTTATAATACCTCAGAAACAGCCCAACTATTCCAAAGCTCTATTGAAGCAAAAACCTTATTAGATGCGCTCTACTGCACACAGGATTCAAATGCTTAAGTTTCTAGACGCTTATAAAAGCTAACCTTTACAGCAGAAAGTAAGAGACATAACATTTTAGATTTCTGCCATAGAGCAGACTGCAACAAGCCTTCAGTACAAAAGTATTAGTCAAGTATTACCATTCTGTGGTCATAATACAGCGCTAAAGCAGCAAGCTGTCCACTGGCATTAGCAAAAAGACAGAAAGGCAACTAAACATGGCTGCCAACACAATTCTCAGTAGTCTTGCATCTGTTTGTTTTAGCTGTAGCACAAAGAAAAAGATTTCCAGGAGATGTGGAAAAAAGTATGTATCTCTAACTGCCTACATCTACAGTGACATGCAAAACTATTCAGAATCTTTAGTAAGGATACCACACCAAACCTTAATTTTATGTGATAGACCAGCACAAAGTATTTCAGGTTAAAGAGGAAGATGATACATGACAGTCAACATTCTTTACAGATAAATGTCTAAAAGGTAGGCAACATTTATATTCTGGTTCCTTCTAACCTTCTAATCCAGTGCAACCAACTTCCCTTGAAGTCTACCTGTGTGTAATTTAGTCTCAGTATAAATCCAGTCAGTCTGTGAAGGTCTCAAAAGGTTTGTTAGAACATTAGTGAACAAACAGCACCATGAAGACCAAGGATCACAGTAGACAGGTCAGGGAGACAGTTGTGGAGAAGTTTATAAAGGGTTATGTTTTAAAACAATAAAACTGGAGGAGCTGCAGAGCTCCACAGCTCAGGTGGGAAAATATATTAACAGGTTAAGTACTAGTTGTACATTCCAATAATCTGCCTTTATATCTCTCCAACTTTTATTTATTTAGGAAGTTCCTTGAGACTAACATCTCATCTTTATTGGATACCTGGCCAAGAAGGCAGGCTAAAGGCTTTACAATAACATCAAAATATACCAACATAGTAAAACAAATCAACATAGAGTAGCTATTCTTAAGTTTAGTTTAAGAATAGCTGTTGCACCATTCAGTTTGAAAAGTCTATAAAAAAGCTTTAATTGGTCCTAAGAAGACAGCTTTAGTGCACTCTGAACATGATCCATGATCAAGGTGGAGAATAAGGGAATGTAGTTCTGCCAAGTTCGAAAAAAGTACAGCTGAAGGACCGCATAGCATAGCAAGTGTTTGAAGATATAAAGCAAGTACTCAAATACGTTGAAGTTTACTAAGTATGGATTTTTACTTTTAAAAAAAACACCAGTGAAGTTTCCACTTAGGTCTAATGAGAGCCAAGAAACAGTGACACAGAGCTTAAACAGTGAAGTGCACCCAACGGATCATGCATTTAAACTGTCACCACAATCGAGAACATTTAAAGATTTAGCTAAAAGACGTTTTTTTCTAACTGATAATTAGACAGGTCATATTTTGATGATAAATGAAAAGCTTACATACCAATAAGCTGAAACCCAAGGTTTAGAAATGCCAACACTATCTGGGATTTATAATTTAGTTCTATAAAACAATATTAATTTCTTCTCATGTAGAACCCCCTTTAAGTGATAGAGTGATGAAATGCAGTTTGAAATTCATTAACTGCCTGTCTCACAGCAGAGTCAGCTAAGTAAAGTACGTTGTCGTCTTGATAAAAATGCACTTTAGCTGTAGATATATGTAGTCTTCCCAATGTTATTAACAACAGAAAACAAATCAGGGCCTAAAAATGAGCTTTGAGAGACTCTTTTTTTAATCTTTAGAAAACTGGGTTTAAATCCAACTGCAGAAACACACTGCTCTGTCTAAAAGACAACCTCTAAACCAGTCTAAAGCACCACCATCCAAACCATTAAGTGAATTAAATGCTTTGGAAATATCAACTAAGCACAAAGCTGCTTCCTGTGCAAAGTATTAATAATATCATCTGTTACCCAGATGCTGGGGCACACTTTAGAAAGGGTTCACATGGGCAGTAATCTATAGTGCTTTATGTGAAACTCATAGGCCCGTATCAGGCAAGGTGTGTTAATATTGTTGGATTTTTTTTTAAATATCAACAACACCATAAACACCATTTAAAAATTACTAATTTATAGCCCTGTAATCAGCAGCAAGTTTTAACTGCATACTCCATACCTCATTGGTCATTAGTGTACTGTATCAGTCATTGAATTTCATCCACACAAACAGACCTGAGTTAGTTATAAAAACAGTTTTAGGCATTATTTTTTTGCATGATGAAGACATTTCAAAAAAGGGTTCTGGTCCATTTGTCTTTGCCACTTTGAATATATCTTTTCATGAACAAGAAAGGATGTGAGGGGATGTTTTAAACCGCCCACGCATCACTGTGTACCTGTGGATGTGTGTGCATGTCTTACTATCAACTTGCTGTAATTTGCATGAGTGCATAATTGCATAATTTGGAATGTATGTACTTGACTGTTGTGAAGTGCCTTGAGACAACATGTGTTGTGAATTGGCGCTATATAAATAAAACTGAATTGAATTAAAAGACATTTGTGTGGGAAAGGAACCAAAACAACATGGAAAACATTGTGTAGCAGATAACCTAACACTGCACATCACCCTGCACATCGTCCTTATTGGGAAGCATGGTGGTGGCAGCATCATAATCTGGTAATGTTTTTCTTGCTAAGGTGACTGAATACAAATGGAAGACACAGTTTTCAAGTTTGCATTTGTGACAAATTTTTAATTGCTTTCCATCCCAGTTCACAATTATTTGCTCCTTTGTTGTGCTTTATCAAATAAAACCCAATAAAACACATTGAAGTGTTTGGTTGTAACATGACAGTGAATTAAAAATAAATCTTTTTTTTAAGGAACTATGTTATACTTTGCTTTTTTGTGCTTTCTCATTTGTCTTATGTGTTAGGTAAAATTGTAATATTAAACAATGCAAAGGATATAGATATTTCTAGGTCAACAGTTTTCCTTTTTTGCATTTTGCCCCCCAGCTCCTGGAGGAAGGACTTTAATAATTTACTTCAACTCATTTCATTGCCAACTAAAGGGGAACCCAGTAAGCATTTGATTTTGAGTCTAAATTCCACAGCTGACGCAATTATTTGTAGGCTTTTTAATTCTTAAACAAGCAAATATACAGAGAAATAATAGGCTTGTACCTTCTTTCCACCAAAGACAGGTAGGATGGATGACTGATGGGATTAGACAGTTACAGAGGGAAGTCAAAGGCTGGAATCTCCATCGATAGATCTGGGATGACTAACATTATTCTGATAGAATGGTTCACACAGCACAATGGTTCTTCAAACCTGTAGCTGCAATCATGCTTTAAAGTGAGACACACTGTGAGAATTACTCACTTTCCTTCAGCTTTGTGCTCTGTTTGGAGCATCATATAGATTTTACAGCTTTGCCAGACAGTTTCATGTTGTCGTGTTTACTGTTCTACCACACAACAGCACAATCAAAGCTTTTTGTTTTTTTTACAATGCTGACAATTTCCAAATACTCTACAACACGCGTGCTGCATGCTAAAAACCCTTTTCAATATTCATGGATAGTTGATTTTCCAATATGAACGTAGCAAAACTCCCTGCTGTATATGGCAGGGTGGGGCTGAGGTTCACAGCATCTGTGACAGTGGAAGGGGGGGTTTGTGTGTGTGTGCGTTGGGGAGTGGGGGTCGCGTGCACTTGACTGATCCCAATGACGGCATGTTTAAAAATAGTTTCATGCCGTCATGTGGAGCTGGGTCTCTGGAGGATCCAAGGAGGTGAGTCGTGCAGTGTGTGGCACGCTCTTCCCTGTTACCCTCGCTCACGTTGTAGATCAAGGCACCAGTACTCCCAGTAAGGAGTCAGATCACTCTCACTGGTGGGGGGCCGTCAATGCTCCTGATTGTATAGCGTGTCTCTTATTTTTTGGTGGTCTGTGAGAGGCACAACTCAAAGCCTCTTGCATGTCAGGGTGTGGTGTTTTTGAGGTGTCTCCACTTTTAGTGGTTCATGTTCATGGAAGCAAACAGCACTTTGCAGAAGTATTCATGCACCTTGAAATACTTAACATTTTGTCATAAAAAAATTTCAATATTTTTCAACATAATAGTAATGTAATTGTAATGTGTAGTAGGCAAAAAAGCAGAGTATAACTGTGAAATGGAATGAAAATTAAATGGTTTTCAAGTACTTACAATTAAAAATTGGAAAAATACCCATTTGCAAATATTTGTATCTAGGCTCTGACTGGCTGACAACCTTAACAGTTTTGTCTTCAGGTTTGAAAACCAATCGTTTAAATCTCACTCTGACACAAATGAATTACCTGCACCCTCCACCAACAACTCTTTAACCCCTCCTCTCTCACCTCTCACCCCCTGCATGCACTAAAGATCACAGAGAAAGATGTTAATAGGCTCTTTCAGCGCCAGAAAACAAGGAAAGCTCCAGGACCTGATTGTATTTCCCCCTCATGCCTGAGAGCCTGTGTTGACCAACTGGCCCCCATCTTCACTCATACTTTAAACAAATCCCTCAAGCTGTGTGAGGTTTGCTCATGCGTCAAACACGCCACCATTATCCCAGTCCCCAACAATCGCACCATCTTGGGGTTAAATAACACCAGACCTCTCTACTTGATGTCTGTGGTCACGCAAACCTTCAAGGAAGGTGATGTCCTTCAGAAGCATCTGAAGGACATCACAGGCTCC
This sequence comes from Characodon lateralis, assembly GCA_036250325.1. NCBI lineage: Eukaryota > Metazoa > Chordata > Actinopteri > Cyprinodontiformes > Goodeidae > Characodon > Characodon lateralis. The sequence goes on along the minus strand of JAHUTJ010009134.1, from coordinate 4,646 downwards.
CTGCTTGACCCCCTTCAGTTTGCTTACCAGCATATGATGCATCTTAGGACTACACTTCATTCTGCACTACCTCGAACACTCAGCTCAGCCTACAACACCATCAACCCAGACATCCTGCACCAGAAGCTCACCCAGCTCACAGTACCAGCCTCTGCCTGTCGGTGGATCAAGACCTTTCTGACTGACCGGCAGCAGCAGGTATGACTGGGGAGCATCATCCCTGTTATAAATGGAGGTTCATTGTTTGTCTGGTCAGAACGGTGGCAGGGGATCTTGAATACATGTCAAACTGCTGTAAACGGTTTGCACATGGTAATCAATAAAGCTGACTTGAGTGACAATTACCAATCTCTTCCCTTGGTAAATACAAAATTTTCCATAAGTGTCTACTGTGGATCAGTTCTGGTTCCTATGAACCATCCTTTGTCGGGACCTGAGGTGGTCCTCATACATAGATACTGTTCGGAAGAAGGCCCAGCAGAGACTTCCTGCAGGAACTCAAAGAGTTCAGCCTTCCTCAGGAGCTGCTGTTCATCTTATACACTGCCATTATTCCATCTGTCCTCTGCATATCCGTCACTATGTGGTTTGGCTCATCCACAAAACAGGACAGGTCAGAATCAGAATCAGAATCAGTGTCAGAAAAGCTTTATTGCCAAGTACGTTTTTGGACATACAAGGAACTTGTTTTGGCAAAGTTGGTGCAATACAATACAAATTAAACAGTATAAACATATCTACAATATAAAATAAAAATATGTGCACAGTTTTAAGTGAGTGAGAGTAAATATAGAACAGTATTGGGTGCGAGAGCAGTACAACAATGCCGGTGATCATTATGCAAGTATGGCAGTGCAAGTAAAGCAGGAGTCCAAGCTGAGCGTTAATGTAACGCATAGAGTTACAAGTTACAAGTGTCCTGTCAGCAAAAAAGGGGGTGTGGGGGGGAAAGGGAGANGTACAACAGTGCAGGTGATCATTGTGCAAGTATGGCAGTGCAAGTAAAGCAGGAGTCCAAGCTGAGCGTTAATGTAACGCATAGAGTTACAAGTTACAAGTGTCCTGTCAGCAAAAAAGGGGGTGTGTGGGGGAAAGGGAGAGTGTCAAGGTGGTTTCCTGTTAACAAGGCTGGTGGCAGATGGGAAAAAACTGTTCTTGTGGCGTGAGGTTTTGGTCCGGATGGACCGCAGCCTCATGCCAGAGGGGAGAGTCTCAAAGAGTCTGAGACCGGGTGGGAGGGATCAGCCAGAATCTTCCCTGCCCGCTTCAGGGTCCTGGAGGTGTAAAGTTCCTGGAGCGACAATAGACTGCAGCCAATCACCTTCTCAGCAGACCAAATGACATGCTGCAGCCTGCCCTTATCCTTGGCTGTAGTAGCGGCGTACCAGATGGAAAAACTACAGACTACAACAAACAATTTGGTCTGCAAAGAGGCTCATCAGGGCTTACCTTTCCTCCATCCAGGACTTGTGCAGGTCTAGGGTCAAGAAAAGGGTGGCTAACATCTCTGCAGACCCCAGGTATCCTGGTCACAAACTGTTTAGTCTTTCACCTTCAGGTCGGCACTATAGAGCATTAGTTGCATAAACCAGCTGCCACAGAGACAGTTTCTTACCCTAGGATGTCTCTCTGATGAATGCAATGACCACCTTACAGCCATAGTAGTCAGCTTTAAAAGCAGTCTTGAGAAGATTGTCAAGAAAAATCCATTTGGGCTGAAGCTCAAGTCAGTGCATCAAGAGCCACTACACACACACACAAATCCTACACATGGGCAGCAAGCATGTTACCTGGTCTAGGGAGAAGAAGAACTGGACTGTTGCTCAGTGGTCCAAAGTCCTCTTTTCAGGTGAAAGCAAAGTTTACATTTCAATTAGAAATCAAGGTCCCAGAGTCTGGAGAAAGAGCGAAGAGGCACAAAATCCATGCTGCTTGTAGTCCAACATTTCCACAGTCAGTGATGATTTGGGGTACCATAGCATCTGCTGGTGTTGGTCCACTGTGTTTCTGAAGTCCACAGTCAACACAGTCATCCACCAGGACATTTTAGAGCACTTCATGCTCCCTTCTGCTGACAAACCTCATGAGGTTCCTGATTTCATTTTCCAGGACAACTTCGCACCTGGCCACTCTGCCAAAGGTACACAGGTACACATAACTGGCTCAATGACCGTGTTACTGTTCTTGACTGGACATTAAACTGGCCTTACCTGAACCCCACAGAGAATCTATGGAGTATTGTCAAGAAGAAGATGAACCAACAATGCAGATGACCTGAAGGCTGCTATCAAAGCAACCTGGGCCTCCATTACACCTCAGCAAAACCACAGGCCAATCGCCTCCATGCTACACTGCAGTGATGCAGTAATTCATGCCAAAGGAGCCTCAAACAAGTACTGAGGTCATTGAAATGACATTCCTGTTTAAAATATATTTTATATTGATCTTTTGTAGTATTCTAATTTTCTGAGACACAGAATTTTGGGTTTTCATCATTGGTAAACCATAATCATCAAAATTACATGAAATAAAGGCTTGAAACATTTCACTACCTGTGTAATGAATCTGTATAAGATTTGAGTTTAGTTTCTGAAATCACTGACAAAACTATTGAACTTTTTTAAGTTTTTAGATGTAATTGTAAATTGCAAAATTTGCAGCCTATTTTGTGTGAGAAGCTGTGTTTTAGGTTTTGTTTGTCTTTTAGCATGCCAACAGTCTTGTGGCACTGTCACTTTAAAATCTGAAAAGAATCTCTAATCTTTACTGTCTTTCGTTGTTCATGTTGCAAATCCTGCAGTGATGCTGAAACTATGAATAAAAGATAGCATGCTCTTTAATTTATGATTGTTTCAAGTCTCCACATTTACCACTACCCGTTTGTTCATATGCTGGGACTAGCCATTATACACAGATTCATTTTGTGTTTTTGCTAAAGAAGGGCCAGTGTGTGGAGGAAAACTAACACAGCACGTTACTGCTATCCACTCAATCCAAATGAGCCTGAGCTGAGGAATGGGAAAAAATCTCTATATGTGCAAAACTGGTAGAGATAGTTTCCAAAAGACCTGCAGTTGTCAAGAACTGCAGTGAAAGTTCTTGACTCAGCTGGGCCGATTACATATGCACGCCACACTTCCACAATTGGGTTTGCCACCTAATATGAAATGCATCTATCATTTCTCTTCCACTTGAGAAATATGTACTACATTGTGTTGATTGATCACTTCAAATACTTACAAAATACATTATGGTTTGTGATTGCAATGGGGAAAATGTAAAACTTTTCAAGGGATTGTAAAGTTTCTGCAAAGCTCTGTACACAGAAACCATGTTACTACAGTAAAAAAAAAAAAAAAAAAAAAAGAAATTGTGCATAAGCTTGGTCTTCTGACAGGTTACAGTTTACAGCAGGGGTGGTGATTAGTTAACACTTTACTCCAAAACAGAAATTCTGACGAGCCCTCAGGACCAACAAATGAATTAAGCACATTATTACTATTAATTTGATTGTATTAACGCTTCGTCGGCTCATTATTAAAATGAAATGTGACACCTGATCCAACTAACCTGTGTAACGCAGTTCAGGAGTCTTGTATGCTTTGCCTTTTTTATGACGATGTTAAGTAGCAAACAGACTAATAATTTAAAATAGAGTTCCCCTGTGTCTGATATATCCTCACTATAAATGCAACTGTTCTGTGAAGGCCTCAGAGGTTTGTTAGTGAGCAAACAGCATCATGAAGACCAAGGAACACAGCAGATATCATGAAGAAAGTTGTGGAGAAGTTTAGAGCAGGTAATAAACATCTATCCCAAGCTGTGAACATCTTACAGAGAACTATTTAGTCCACCACCCAAACATGGAAACATTGGCACAACTGCAAACCTACCAAGATATGACCATCAACCAAAACTGACAGGCTGGGCAAGGAGTGCATTCAAGTCAAGAATGCGCTCTCGTTAGGTAAGACCAAAATTTCACTTTTTGGTCTAAATGCAAAATATCATTGTGCCATAAAGCTAACATAATTAATCGATCAGAAGAGTAGATTTTGAGGAAGCATATGTTTTTGTTAGTTTTGTGTCAAATGTTATACAACAAACAGTTTTAACCAAAATAACTAAAACTGGTAAATCCATTTGTAGAGATCAATGTTCAACAGTGAGTGGAACAGAGTAAGAGGAGGTGGGCAGTCTGAAAATTGGCCACCTGAAAAGATGAACCAGAAAACGTGTTAGCTGCATTTCTACAAACAGTAATAACCCAGTAAAATCATCCAATAAAGATATTGTTGGAGTTCCTTTAACTCTGTATATAATAATAGTCCTACTTTTATGTCCGTAGTGGTGCTGATGCGTCGTCGGGCCTCACAATGGCAATGGGGATCGTTATACTCACTATTATAACTCACAATCTCCACTGCTCACAGCAGTGGAGATTGGGCGCGGTACAAGCAGGCCAGGAACAGACTAACAAAGGAGATCAAAGCAGCTAAGAGAAGCTACAGTGAAAAGGTTAAGAACAGCCTTTCTACTGGTGACACTTCGGCTGTATGGACCGGTCTGAGAAACCTGACTGCCTACAAGAGCCCCTCCACCCATCCTGAACAGAGTCGTCTCCTGGCCAACCGTCTGAATGGCTT
>JAHUTJ010009133.1:0-21364 GCA_036250325.1 Characodon lateralis | reverse complement strand
ACTAGCTAACTCTAATCTAAGCACTATATACATAGAACAAAGATGTAAATGAGGTGAATAAATATTTGTTGCGTTGTACATGACAATGTCAGCAGCTTAAGCCTAAATGGTCATCTGCAACCCTCCCTGTCTGTAGAAAAGTTCCCTGGTTTGCTGCAATCTCCTCTCTAGCTTCTGATCGCAGCAGGAACTAGAGCTGCTCACATTCCAGGGTGTAAGCAGAGGGAACAACGCGTTGATCTGCTCGGAAATGACTGTTTGTTCGCACCGTGATGCCAGGACCAAATCTACCTTAAAACACTCCTCTTTTCTCCTCCACTTGCAGGCTCTGCTCCTCTGTCCAGTTCAGGCTATTTTCAGCTAAACCTCATTATACAAGAAGGCAATGACAGTAAAATGCTGAATTTTTATTTTAATATGAAATTAATATGACATAGATGCGGAATAAAAACGACCAGCATGGTTAGTAAATATAATAAGTAAATCAAAAATAATGACGAGCATGTAAATAAGCTACATTCAAACATTTTGATGCTGTGTGACAAATACTTATTTTTGCTAAGTTTTATCATCATGATTTAAACATTTCTGAATCCAGTCTAAATTCTATCATCAGTTAATTTCTCTCCATTGATTACTGGGAGCACTTTGTTTTCCTGTTTCCTTTAACAACCAATCACAGCACTTAGAAGACAGCTTCACACCTAGCAATGGGGTCAACCACACCTCCCTAAGAAAGTAATCTCTGTCATCTTGCTCAGAGTCACTTTCAGCAGAAAACAGAATCACTCTTAAGTCTTTCCAGGAATTTTTAGGCTAAGATAGGAGCTCTCTGAGAGGACTCTGAGAATATTTGTGAATACGGGCCCTGGTTGGGAGCACAATGAGACACAAATTTAGTAACAAATAAGGTTTTGGTGGATAAAACAAGGGGTGTTTAATTACATCGTGTATTGCCCTTCAACTCTGTCTACTAAAGGTAAAACAGTGACTGCAGAGAAAAACTTGACTGAACCCTTTAAAAATGTTCAAGCTATTCCTTAAATTTTGATCATCTAACAAGCAATCGATTAAACACACTGTACTATACTAATACATGTAAACTGTGTTTTATGAGCTTGCTGTAACAGAGATTAACATTTCCCTATTTTTGTTTTAATAACATAACAGTGTTTCTTCTGTTTTAGATTTGTGAAGACATTTGATGGTTTAACTACTTCACACTCTTACATTTCTTTCTTTATTTATTTATGTATTAAGTACAGTTTTCTTCTGCTTTATGTGTGGAATATAAAGTGACTTCACCTCTAATGCAAGAGAGCTCTGCATTGAGTCATTGCTGCAAAAATCCATTAGCGAGAGCCCTACCTTTACATTATGGGAAACACGGCACACATTATATGCATTAAAACATCCTGGTGTTTATATGTGTGGGGGAGCATAAGTACAGACAAGCACAAAAGGCAAACTGCTCATAGAGGTGGTAACTGATGTAGAGCAGGAACATAATGCATTTTTTTAAGGTTTTTGTCCACCTATGGTTGTGTTAGAAATACTCTATCGGTATTGCTTTTTGTGTGTTTCATCCTTCTGTCTGCCCTGTATGTCTTAGATACACACAAGCACAATGCTCTCACACACTTTTAACCTTCTTATCCGCCTCCCCGTTGTTCCCTTTTTCTGTGATTTTCAGCAGCAATATTATAATATTTCTGTTGCTCATAAATCACTGTGACACCAAAAGGCCATGTTACACCTGAGTATAGGAACTCAACCGCTTTGGCTTTTTATCTCTTCTCCTTTTATTTATTTCCTCTCCTTTGCTCTTTTCCTTTCTCCTGAGGGAGAGACACATGGCTCGTCATCAGTGCAGGAGAACATAAACAGCAGTCTTGTCCCCTGGGTGTGTTTTTAACTCTCTCTAATTACCATGTGCATCATGGCACAGGAGTCCTCGTGTTTTTGCTCTCACAACAACAGAAGACCTTTAGTGTGTCTAACTAACTAGCACAGTTAGAATGCGACAGCTATATAAAACCAGCCAAAATAGAAGGAAAAATGTTAATAAGTTGGTACAAGAAACTGGAAATATTCACTCATTTTTGGAGCAGCCTTGCCTTGTAGCAGTTTCAGAAACCACCCATTTTAAACAGAATGTGTCACCTTGGTACCGGGTCCCAGCTGGCTGATCACTAACCTGTGTAAACCTTTAAAAGGCTCTGGAGGCCTGCAGGAGAAAGATGACTGCCCGGTGACCTCTTCCTTTACACATACAAGTCAAAGCTATCTGTTCTAAACATTTGAAGCCTGTAGACAAGGAACCAATTTGATATTTAAAGTAATACAGAGAAGCATTGTGATGAAGGATTTTCTCTTCAGTCCCTTCAAGCCTTTTGCCATGCCAGCGTTTGAACTTCTTTTAACCTAAAAAAGAAATTTTGTTACCCTTTTTTGTGTTAAATATTTGAATTTTCATCCTTCCATTGATTGTGTCTCATTTATGTCACACCTATATTACCTTGGAAAAGTATTCAGACCTCTTGAACTTTGCCAAGTTTTGTCACGTTACAACCAAAAACTTCACTGTGTGACATTGAAAGTTTAGGTGATAGCAACACAAAAGAATAGATTATTATGAAGTTAAAGGAAAATGCTACATGGTTTTGAGCTTTTTTAGGAATGAAAATCAGGCAAGTGATATGTGCATTTGTGTATTCACTCCCTTTTACTCAGATAATCCCAATTAAAGGCCAGTGCAACCAATTACAGTCAGAAGTACCCTAATTAGTCAATATCAGCCACTAGTGTGTAATTTAATCTCAGTATAAATCCAGCTTTTCTGTAAAGGCCTCAGAGTTTTGGTAGAGAACATTAGAGATGGAAAAGCATCACGAAGAGCAAGGAACACAGCAGAAAGGTCAGATACTGACCTGCTTCATTGACTGTTCAGTCCATAGTAACTCTGGAGAAGCTGCAGAGATCCACAGTTAAAGGTCCACAGTTAAAGTGAGACAGGACAACTATTAGTCGTAGACCCCACAAAACTGGCCTATATCAGTGAGTTTCAAGAAGAAAGCCAATATTGAAAGAAAGCCATAAGAAGTTCTGTTTGCAGTTTGCCTCAAGCCATTTAGGGGACACAATTACCATGTGGAAGAAGGTACTCTGGTCAGATGTGACAGAGTCACATAAAACTTTTCTTCTTACATACAAAACTGTTTGTGTAACTAAAAATGAACACTGGAAATAACCCTCAAGACACCATCCCCACCATATCACAGGGTGGTGGCAGCATTGTGCTGTTGGGATGCTCTTCATCAGCAGAGAGAAAGAAACTGGTCAGAGTTGATGATAAGGTTAAAGAAACTGAGCCATCCCAGAAAACTGCAAAAGACTTTAGACAGAAGCACAGGTTTGCCTTAAAGCAGGAAAAAAATATTAAACAGCAGAATGGTTTAGTTGAAACCATATTCATGTGTGAGAATAACCGAGTCAAAGTCCAGACCTAACCTCCAACTGAGAATAAAATTGATGTTTACAGGGCTCTTCATCTTATTTGGGATGAGCTATTTTTCAAACAACAAGGCACATGGTCTGTAAAGATAGGAAAGCATACCCCAAATAATAACAGTAAGAATAAAAATGTGTAAGTTGTGCGTATACCTAGGTATAGGCTCCCCCCTGTGGTTTGCCAAGTGTAAGTTCTGTAAGTTTTAACAGCTTTGAATCGTGCAACCCAACTGCCAACAAGGGTAACTGTCACTTCACCTGATAACCTTATCCTACTATAGGCCCCATTATTGAATATTCCCCCTGAACGATTTCGCAATGATGTTTTCTTTTCTTCCTTCCTGTAGAGAGTTGGGTTACTAATGCCTCACTGTACCCAATCCAGTAAAGATGCTTGGCCTGTCTTCATATAACCATCTCACACTGCTGCACGAGAGACATGGAGTAGACCAGTTCATGTCACATCTAGTTAAAATTGTTCACTTTTATACTTTGTTTTCTGTTGCATTTTTTTTTTCTCACAACTGTTTTCAGTCACAGTTAGTGTTAGCGGCTAAAACACAAAGTGCAACAGGCATGTTGGTAGTTCAGTATTTCTAAATATAAACCAAGACTCCTTTGAATTTTAAGGATGTGTTTTGATTTAGATGCAATAAGCTAATTGTTCATGATTTTGTTCCTTTAAGACCTCCAGATATGTCAGCTTTGCCTGAAATAGCCTTAAATATTATTTTTGTATTGTGGCTTTTCCTACCAAGGCATCCTATTAAGGTTTTTGTTTATCCTCCCAACCCAGAACTCTTCTTATTCCAGAGAAGAGTTGCCGTGCTGCTGTGCTTCTCAGTCACTCAGCATGATATAGAAGATAAATTTATGAGTCAATACAAGATTCGCAGAAGTCTTATTCATTATCACTTAGTGCACCATTTGTACTATTGTGGCTTTATGAACACTTTACAATGCAGCTGCAATCTTGTAAGTTACAGACTAGGCTTTCAGTTGCTATTCAAAAGGATGTGGGGCTGGTGGTATTAGCACTGATAAAGGGGCTGTCACAATAAAAAAAAAAACTGTGCTGCACATGACTTTGATGATGTGGTGAAAGTGACACTTTCATCTCTTCTAGTATTACTTCTTACTTTATTCTATCAGTTGGATCTCTTTGATCGATATCTTCAAGAAATCACAAAGGCGGCATGTAATTTCTATAAGCGCTGAATGGATCACACAGTATGATGATGATGATGATCCACATGATCCATCTGTAAAAATCTTTTTAAATCCCACCAAGGGTGATATTCTTAAATAAAAAATATTCCCCCAGCTAGTAGAGATTTTTTTCCCTGCCACATTTCAAAGACGGAAAGGTAAAGCTCATGTTAAATGTATGTACATACCTTGAAATGTAAACATACAAATATTACAGTGAGAAATCTTTTTAAAAAGGGTGGGAATCGTATTTGTTAAGTAACAGGGGAAAACCTTTAGCTCAGACAACTTCTTGCCAAACACTGTTTATGTTTGGCATGTACCTCAGTTTAATATACATTTTACTTTTTTCTTTAAATGTACTATCAAATCTTGGTGATAAAATACCCAGAATGAGTACTGGCTTGAATGTTTTTTTTTTTTTTCATTTCAGTTTTTAAATGTGACAATTACAAAAGAGCAACAAACATGCATAAATTCATACTGTTGCTACTGTTCAAACAAGAATGTGCCTCAGTGACCAGAGACTCTCAAACCAGCTCATGCTTGTTCTTAATTATGCCACCTGTTTTTTGTCTTGCTACTCTGCCTGGTCATGCTCTGTTCATCTATCTATCTATCTATCTATCTATCTATCTATCTATCTATCTATCTATCTATCTATCTATCTATCTATCTATCTATCTATCTATCTATCTATCTATCTATCTATCTATCTATCTATCTATCTATCAATTTTTGTCTGACAAAGTATAACTATGAATCAAACAAGCAGAAAAACCTGTTAGAATGCATGCTTAACCTGCTTTGTACATGCAGATGACTTATAGAAAGGTTGTCATGTCTATCCCTGTTGTTTGTAAAGTGTCCATAAACACCAGCAGTTGGGTTCATGTGGAGTCGCTTCTGCATGAGTCAGTCTGAATCCTCTGCTTAAAATAAATGCTAGGTCTCAGGTTTCCAGGCTAGTAAGAGGAAATGGTCAGATGCTAAACTAAAGTACCATCTGGTAGGATCATTATCTGAGTCTATACTCAAGACATTTCATTGGATGTTTGTGCAGATTAGTCAGATGCTAACAGATTTTAATAAAATAGTCTAAAGTAGTAATGCCACAATATGTTTTTGCATATAGTGCATCATACATAACACATATCAGTAAGACGTGCATTATAATCAAAATACTGTATTTTTGTCATTTTAATAAGAATAGAGTCAATAAGGTTTATGTGGACAGGATTCTGCAGGGATTTTCTTACAGATAACAGTTACTGATTATTCCAAATGAAATGTCTTTTTGTCCAGTGAACGCATGAATATGCAGAATCCGAAAGTTGTCTGAGACGATATTCAAAGAATGATAATAGTGTCAAATATGGAAGAGGTGACATTTAAAGCTACGGGAATTGACAGGTCTGTAACTTCTGCAGCCTCATCTGTCAACTGTGTCCAACCCCATGATAGCATCTGTCAGCTATCAACAGTACAGCAACAAAACAGCTTCTTATCACAGTGTTTTTGCCCTATACGTTTGTCTTGATAAGAACATTGGTGATTCCCTGAATGGGAGGTTACCATTGACTATAAACACATTGAATAGACACAGATCCCTTTTCCCCGTTCCATTATCCATCTTTATTTTCCGTGCCCTACATTGCCAGTCCCAGTGAGTGACAGGACATTCATCATACTTTCCCTGTCCTCCTTTAGGTGCTCGCAGACTTGAAGATCACACTGCAGGATGACACTGGGACAGTTCATCAGCTGGAGGACTCAACCTGGAGGTTAATTTGACCTCCCTGAACATAACCTGTTCTCTTACTGTTGTTCCAGCAGCACTGTTTTCCTTAATCTGTAGCTTGGATCTGCTCTAAATCTCACTAATTTTGATTACGTTGAAGTAAATTCTTCCTATAATGTCTGCAACTCGACTTTTGATAATTTTTCTATGAATATACCTGCTGAGGGTTTGTGTTCTTGTAGGACACTCAGCTTCCTGCCTTGGAATACTGTTTCATTAAAGGTGCACTACTGCCCCCTTGTGTACAGCTGTAAAAATGAAACGGTAAAATATCTTGGTTATTAAAATTGTTAATTTTTGTAATTTCTTTAAACCTTATGCTGGATTTGATACAGACGCTAACTTTTTAGCCATTAACTTTTGTATGGAGGTTCAGTTTCCATGTTGGATGTGTGATTGGTCCAACAAAATTATTTTGGCTTGGTGGCAATAATCATGCAAGTCTGGATCCCAGGAAATTTTATCTGTAGAGAACAAAATGAGCAGGGTTTTTTTGCTTAATCTCTCGATAGTCATAATATTATGGCTGATCAGTTTTTATCATGCATTTTGTTGTAGAGTGGTATCTTGAGATATTTGTAAACTTACTGGGACAATGAAAAAAAGAAAAATGTCAGTAATCAGTTTACAAGCATTATTCCTAATTGGATATAGGCTACACTTTGACTGCATCATTTACACCAATGAAATGCTTTCATCTAAACCAATGTGCTGTAACCGTAGGTGTATAATCAGGGTCTTTATCCTGCTTGATGGAGAGCCTCTGCCATAGTTTCAAGTCTTTTGCAGCCTCTGACAGGTTTTCTTCAGGACTGCCCTGTATTTAAGTCAGTCCATCTTCCCATTAACTCTGTCCAGCATCCCTGTCTGTGCTAAAAAAAAAAACCATCCCTACATCACAGTGGTGCCACTACCACATTTTACAGTGGGTCATTGTGTTTTCAGCGAAATATTCAGTGTTAGTTTTAGTGTTAGCTAACCCGACCACAGCACCTTTATTCGTATGTTTCTGTGTCCTCTGCATTGTTTGTGGAAACAGGACTTCTTGCGGCTTTTTCTCGACAATGGTTTTCTTCTTGTCACTCTACCACAAACTCCAGATTTGAGGAGTGCAAAACTCATAGTTGTCCTATCAACAGATTCTTCCATCTGAGCAGTGCTTCTTTGCAGCCTCTTCAGAGTTGCGTCTATACTGATTATCCTATTAATGCCTATTATAATGTTATGGCTGGTTGTTAGTATAATATGTATTTTGATTAGACTGGGATATTTGGGAAATTGAAAATCTCCTATTCCCTCCATCAATCTTCCTCCTGCTGCATCGGCAGGTGGCTCTTCTGCACCAGTGCTGCAGAACAACAGCAGTCTTGTCCCTCTGGGTTTGTGTGTGTATGTGAGAGAGTTAGGGTGTTTTTATTACTTTCTAATTACTATGTGTGTCACAGCAAGGCAACGCGTGTGCTTTCCCTGCAACAAAAGATGTTTAACAAATCTAATTGTTGGAGGAGGTATAGAGGGCCACTTTAAACACTGCAACACCATCAACATTGAAAAGGACAATCTCCTATCATCAGAGACCCTGAGGGCCAACAGAGGCTGAAAAACACTAAAATTAGGGAGAAAATAGCCTCAAGGTCACAGCTAACTCAACAATGACAAACAGATAATGCATATTACTTTTCATCTGTTATTCAAATGGTTATTAAATAAAGCCTACATATCTATACAGCGCCCTTCACAATCATTGGCACCGCTTTTAAAAGAAATCTACAAAACCTTAAAATAAAATGAATCTTTTTTTGCCGGAGCATGATCTCACACAGAAAAATCACACGTTTAGTTTGAGTGCTGTTATTATGTGGAAACCACAAATTCCACACTAAAATTTGATGTTATTTTTGGTTTTGTTGTTGTTTTGGGTTTTTTTTATGCTGGGGCCATGTTTTGACACCCCAAACAGTACAGCAGAGTCCACAGTGAAGCAATCTAACATCAACATGGACTGAGAGAGGGTCAACCAAAAGAGCAACCTGTGCTTCAAATCAATATCCCCAGGAGAAATGTTTCATGACCAGACAAGACGAAGATTGAGCTATTTGGCCTCAGTGACAAAAAGAATATTTGGAGAACCCAGGGTGAAGCTTTTAAACCTAAAAACAATGCATCAGCTTTCCAGCATGGTGGTGGTACCATCATGATGTGGGGCTTGTTTTACTGCCAGCAGTACAGATGGATTGCACAATTTGAATGGAATGATAAAGAGGGGATTAACTCAAAATTCTTCAACTTCCCTTTCACAACACTTCAACCGCTCGATGATTAAAACTTAAACATAATTCAATGTTTATAAAGGACAATCATCCCAAATACGCCACAAAAAGCTTCTGGATTTGTCCCATAAACACCATAAAAGGTGATTTAACTATACTTAAAAATGGGATCTATGCCAGGAAACTACCCAATCTGTCTTCTGTCAGGAGCAGATATACTCAGAATTATGTCCTAAGCATGTGAATGGCTTGAAATATTGTGTGGTAATTGTGCAACTTGTAAAGAGACATTTTAGTAAGTGTTAGTGGGGGTGTATCCATATATTGAGCCAGTATGCATAATAACATATAATAATAACCTTAATAATAATCCTTGTTTTAAAATTAATTGAAATAGCTTGTGTAACTGTGTAACATTCATTAGAAGCCCCAGATTATTATATTACTATGTCCATAATGAATTTATTTCCAATTGCTGCCTCATCTAGGGTTCCTCAACACTGGTCCCCAAGACACACAGTCCTTCTTGGCTTAAAATGTTTCCATGCTTCAAAACACTTTATCTACATTATATGTCTGACTGAAAGGGCTCTAAAGAAGTTGGTCAGATCCTATCTTCACGATGATGCATGAAAAAATAGCAACCTCTCAGATATGATGCAACCTTAAGAAAGTTACTTGCAACAACTTTTACTTTTTTATTCCATGCTTAAATACATTTTTAACAGTAGTATCACTACCCAGCCAATACTGACCTATGGGTTCTTCCATATAGGTATTAAATTGGCTGACAAATGTGCCCCATGTGACATTATCCCCAGCTTACATAATGGCTCCATGTTAATTGCCTAAATCAGAAGTGTCCAAACTTTTTGTCACATGGGTCAAATTAGTCAGGTGAAATGTAACTGAGGGCTAAAAACATATATTTAAATTGTTCAATTCAATTCAGTTTTATTTATGTAGCGCCAATTCACATCACATGTTGTCTCAAGGCGGTAATTTGTTTGCAAATTATTTTGGACTGGAATGAAAAAAAAAAAAAATAAAAAATACTCTATTTTCATCAATAGGAACAGAATTTGGATCACAATTTCTGTAGTTTGTCATGTTTCATAAATCAGTTAAAGCAGATTTGGGTGCACCAAAGTTAAATTGGGAGGTCAATTTGTAACATTCTTGAATTGCTATTGGGGGGGCACCCAAGATCAGACCAGGGGCTGCAAATGCGCACTGCGCACTTTGGACCCGCTGGCCCAAACCCCGGCCTAAAAATTGTGGGCCCATGCCCACAGCACCTACCCTTCCAGACTTAGGAAAATCCAAATAGGGTCCACATAAACACGTCGACTGAGTTTAAACAGACTTTTATTTAACAGCCGAATTATTTGCTAATTATTGGGTCAAAATAGGTTGGCTACATGTATTTTAGTATTAGATTAAATGTGTTTTGAACTTGGGAGATTGGATGCAAAAATTAAGTTAAATATTTTACTCTGAAAACAACAAACGGAAGCACTTCTAGGTACTACTTCCGGTTGTCATCCCGTCAATTCAAGTTTCTAGTTGTTCTGAAGTTGTATTCATTTCAGTAACCGAGTGGCTGCTTCCATGCTTTTGGTTTTCATTTTGTGTGTCCACCTGATCAGTTACCGTCGCGCCTGCGCATGAGAACGACTTATATTTCTAACCCGTGTCGGATTAATATCCATCCACCGATAAGTGAAACCAAGGCGTGGAGTCTCTACCACGGTGTTGTAGCGGCTCTCCATGGCTCCTCTCCGGGTCCTGTGCATTCACGGTTACCGTCAGAACGGGAGCTCGTTCCGGGAGAAGACCGGAGCTCTGAGGAAGCTGCTGAAGAAGCAGCTGGAGCTGGTTTACATCACTGCTCCGCTCACCGTGCAAACAGCTGCCACAGAAGGTGGGCCATTTTTAAAAGAAACATTACAGAATTAGCAACGCAGCCTTTCACTACTACTGCATTCCAAACATTGGTTTTAAATGGTCAAATCAAAATAAATATTTACCATTTACCACAATATACTCGTGTAACTAAAGTCATGGGTTTTATTACGACGTTTTAATTTGGGGAAAATGGGCAAATGAAACCCAAACTGAACTTTTTGGCCTACAGTCGAAATCCTATGCATGGCAGAAAACTCACCCTGCAACATCCCCATGAACGCACCATACCCACAGTGAAACATGGTGGTGGCAGTATCATCCTGTTTTCTTCAAAGACGATCAAAGTTATGAGGAATATGGATCCAGCTAAATAAAACCTGTTAGAGACTGGGGCAGTGGTTCACCGTCCAGCAGAACAGCAGCCCAAACATGCAGCTCTAGCTACAGTAGAATTGTAATTACTTTTTACAATTAAAATACTTATATTGTGAATTCTGTTCTTTTCACCTGCGCAACAATAAATTGTACATTTAAATATTGTAATGAAACAAAGTAGAAAATAACTTTTTGTAAGGCCAAAAAAAGAGACCCGAGCATTTTGGCTCAAAATAAAGTGTCCTAACTTTTTGGGTCGAATGTTTTCTACTTTGTTGGTCTAGAAAATGTTTTTAGTTTAATTCCAGCAACAATTAACGATACCTTTCCTCAAAAACCTTTTCTGTACTTAAATAGATTTAATGAATGAGTGTGCCCAAGTCTGTTTTTGTGCAAAACATTTCTGGATGATTGTGGCCCTACTTACTATATTAAAACAATCGCAAAAAAATAAAAATAAATGATTCTAAGAAAAAAAATATTTTTTGTTGTACCTACCATTTTTTCATTGATAAAGTTTACCATTGAAATTTCATGCTAACAAGTCACAAAAGTCCTACCTGTATCAGCTCTATTTGCTGGAGGGCCAAATTTGAACCATTCTTAAACTCCAGACAGGGGCCACACAAAATTATTCCATGTGTAAGAATGGCCCAGTCAAAGTTCAGACTTAAATCCAATTGAGAATTTATTGGAAGGCTTGTGTTCACAGATGTTTTTCATCCAGTATGACTGAGCTTGAGCTATTTCGCAAAAAGAGTGGGGAAAGTTTTCCTTCTCTAGAAGTGGAAAGCTGGTAGAGACTAATCCCAAAAGACTTGTAGCTGTCACAGCGAACGGAGGCTCAACACAGTCGCAATTGGGCTGAATACAAATGCCTGTCACGCTTTTACAATTTCAATTTGTTATGCATTACTTTGTGTTGGTCTATCACATAAAAAGACCCCAAAATGTAGTTTATGTGTGAAAGCTGTTTTACAAATCAGCGCAAAAAGGTTGGCAAAGACAACAGAAACTGGCAACTGCTAAACAGTTTTTAAAATTCACTGATGAGAACTTAGAGATTGTGATTTGTTTAAAAATGAAGTTAAGCTGTTGGAAAAGTTGAAACTGCAATATTATTTTCTTAAATGCAGAAAAAAATACAAATACTAATGATACCCAAAAGGACTTGTTTGCAAATATTTACTACTGTTAAACATGAATAACTTTTTAGAAATGTTTCTTTGTACAGAAGCTTTAAAATGAATCTATTATTTCTGCAGTTTTGTAAAACATTTATTACTGATTTGTGAACACTACATAAATGAAAGAAAACACTTTTCTTTGGGCTGTTAAACACTAGAGTAATTTTCTTTTTTTTTAAGAGGTTCCTAACGAGGAAAATAATTCAGTTCCTTCACCAGGGGGCAACGAAGAGCCCAGAGGCTGGTGGTTTTCTGACATTCAGGCTCGGAGCTTCAATGCTCAGCAGCGGTGCGAGGCGAGCCTTGGCCTCGACGAGAGCATATCTGCTGTGAGAGAAGCTGTGAAGGCCCAGGGCCCGTTTGACGGCGTCCTGGGATTCAGTCAGGGAGCAGCTTTTGTTGCAATGCTGTGCTCACTCCAGGAGCAAAAAATGGAGCTGGAATTGGACTTCCGCTTTTCCATCCTTGTTGCCGGTTTCCGCAGCGCTTGTGAGGAGCACCAAAAGTTCTACGACGCTCCACTCCAAATCCCATCTCTGCACGTGTTCGGACTGGAGGACCGAGTTATCCCTGACACAATGAGTAGGGATCTTCTCCCTTCCTTCCAGGACCCTCAGGTCCTCATACATCCTGGGGGTCACTTTGTTCCCGCTGCAGCTGCTCACAGGCAAACGTATCAGGACTTTCTGAAGCAGTTCCAGTAAGACACCAAAATCACTGTTATTCTGCTGTCAGAAGCTGCAACAGAGCAAAAACTGAAGCACTGGTGTTAAAATTTAGAACTCGGTCCAGATACACATGGGGTTTAAGCTCTTTGACCTCTGGATCTAGATCTAGTTGTTTTTAAATGCTTTAATCTCATACATCCAAAAAGATGAATGTAATTTTTCTCATGGAAAATCTCTTGTAAAGAACAATAAAAAAAAAAGATTATTTAAAATGATTGTGGTCTGTCTCGTGTGATGCTGCATGCGAAATCATTATATTATATATTATGTTCATCCCACTACATCTGGTGTAAAACTAATGCAGCATTTCAGCAAAAACCTGGAGGTGGTAGTATGATGGTCTGGGGTTGCCCTGCTACTTCAGGACCAGGAGGAAGTTCGACCAACAGTTTCTGATCTTAGACTCAAGCACACTTGGGTTATACTGTATATTTAGGTCCAGACCTAAATCTGATTGAGATGTTGTGGCATAACACTAAACAGCCCTTAAATAATGACAAAAATGCAAAAACAAGAATTGGGCAAATATGTTTTCACAGCGCTTTATAATTTCTATTAATATATTCCAAGAAAATGTACTAATTTATAAATAATTAACAAAGTGTTAGTAAAATAAACACACATGGACAACATTGTTGGTACCCCTCAGTTGATGAAAGAAAAACCCACAATGGTCACAGAAATAACTTGAATCTGACAAAGGTAATAATGAATAAAAATTCTATGAAAATGAACAAATGAAAGTCAGACATTGCTTTTCAAACATGCTTCAAGAGAATTATTTTAAAAAATAAACTCATGAAACAGTCCTGGACAAAAATGATGGTACCCTTGAAAATAATGTGACCAAAGGGACATGTTAAATCAAGGTGTGTCCATTAATTAGCATCACAGGTGTCTACATTCTTGTAATCAGTCAGTGGGCCTATATAGGACTACAGGTAGTCACTGCTGTTTGGTGACATGGTGGGTACCACGCTCAACATGGACCAGAGGAAGCGAAGGAAAGAGTTGTCTCAGGAGATTAGAAAGAAAATTATAGACAAGCATGTTAAAGGTAAAGGTTATAAGATCATCTCCAAGCAGCTTCATGTTCNAAGCGAAGGAAAGAGTTGTCTCAGGAGATTAGAAAGAAAATTATAGACAAGCATGTTAAAGGTAAAGGTTATAAGACCATCTCCAAGCAGCTTCATGTTCCTGTGACTACAGTTGCACATATTCAGACATTTATGATCCATGGGACTGTAGCCAACCATGCTGGACGTGGCCGCAGGAGGAAAATTGATGACAAATCAAAGAGACGGATAATACGAACGGTAACAAAAGAGCCCAGAAAAACTTCTAAAGAGATTAAAGGTGAACTTCAAGCTCAAGGAACATCAGTGTCAGATCGCACCATCCGACGTTGTTTGAGGCACAGTGGACTTAATGGGAGACGACCAAGGAGACCATTGTTGAAAACAAATCATAAAAAAGCCAGACTGGAATTTGCCAAACTACATGTTGACAAGCCACAAAGCTTCTGGGAGAATGTCCTATGGACAAATGAGACAATAATTTAACTTTTTGGCAAGGCACATCAGCTCTATGTTCACACACCGAAAAATGAAGCATATGAAGAAAAGAACACTGTCCCTACTGTGAAACATGGAGGAGGCTCTGTTATGTTCTGGGGCTCCTTTGCTGCATCTGGTACAGGGTGTCTTGAACCTGTACAGGATATAATGAAATCTCAAGACTATCAAGGGATTCTACAGAGAAATGTGCTGCCCGGTGTCAGAAAGCTTGGTCTCAGTCGCAGGTCATGGGTCTTGCAACAGGATAATGACCCAAAACACACAGCTAAAAACACCCAAGAATGGCTAAGAGGAAAACATTGGACTATTCTGAAGTGACCTTCTATGAACCCTGACCTAAATCCTATTGAGCATCTTTTGAAGGAGCTGAAACATGCCATCTGGAAAAGGCAACCTTCAAACCTGAGACAACTGGAGCAGTTTGCTCATGAGGAGTGGGCCAGAATACCTGCTGAGAGGTGCAGAAGTCTCATTGACAGTTATAGGAATCGTTTGATTGCAGTGATTGCCTCAAAAGGCAACAAAATATTAAGTTAAGGGTACCATCATTTTTGTCCATGCCTGTTTCATGAGTTTATTTTTTAAAGTAATTCTGTTGAAGCATGTTTGAAAAGCGATGTCTGACTTTCATTTGTTCATTTTCATAGAATTTTTATTCATTATTACCTTTGTCAGATTCATGTTATTCCTGTGACCATTGTGGGTTTTTCTTTTATTAACCGAGGGGCACCAACAATTTTGTCCAATTTTCATATATTTCTGTTTTTTTATTACCATATTTGCAATATGATAAAAAAAAATCTTGATACATTTTCAATACTTTTGACATTTAGTTTTTATTTAAGAAATCATGTTCAAAATGCTTTGCATCTACAAACCTCTGATTCTTAACTCAAATGCAGACAAATAAGTTGCAAGTTTTTTATTCAGTGGATGAAAGTTGGCATAAGATAAGAAAAGGTGTTTTCAAAAAAAGGGAAATATTACAAAACAGCAGAAGAGCATTAGAAAAAGCTTGAGTCATTCTCATGCTTAGACACAATTAGTGTGGAAATATTACAGTCACATCAGTAGCTGAACCTATGTTGCAAGGAATTTGATGTTTTCATTATCTGTTTATAATGCCATGAGTGGTTCAAGAATTAAAACTAGTGTTGAAGCGCTTTAATCTTCTAGCCTTTGAGCTGTATGAAAAACTACTTTAAAATCAACAGTCATCTGATGAAAGTCACTGTATGAGCCTGGGGACATTCTCAAAAACAGCTCTGGTCACCGCTGATCCCTTAATCCTGACATTTATGCTGAAGTAGCACATTAAACAAAAAATAATGAATAAGGAGTGTGCAGAAATGTTGCCTTAGCTCTTTAAAAAGAGGTTGGAATGAAGTGGAAAACTGTTTAATGGTTTGATTGAATTTGGTTAATCAGCGCACGGCTTAAAAGCTGGTGTTCATGTATGGATGGGCTGCACTTTTATGTGTGTCATGGGTGACCTAAACATCCTGAGACCTTATTATTGCTGGATGTTAGAGAATTGGGAGCGTTACATTTTCAAAACATGCTTTCATTGCTCTCAAATATTTAAAAGAATAGATTTTACATCAGTCATAAACAGTCTCAATACAGCGCCTCCTGTTATAACCAGAAACCTTAGTGTCTTTATTTAAGATTTTATGAAATGAAACAACACAAAGTTGTGCAAACCTTTGTAGTGGAAGAAAAATAGTAAAGTGGCAAGAAGAAAACACGGTTGGAAAATGTCACCCTTGCATTGCACATCAATGCTGGTTTCAAATTTAAAATTTTTCAATTATGTTTTGGACATTTCATGGATCATTTTAGGGATTGTTGTATTCTGCTCACATTTCAAATATCCTTTGAACAGTTTTAGCAGCAGGGTTGTATGAACATTTTTGGATTAATGTTGTATTTTTTTCCTTTTCAGCTTTTAGTCACATCTTCTCTTCTTTATATAAAAAAAAACACGACACCAGTGAACGGCTAACATTTGTGGGGTTTTTGCTAACACTTGCAGCAAAATTGTTTGAAAGTGCCAACTGATCTTTATCAGAACCGCAGTAGAAACTGTGATCTATTAAGTTCGACTGCACATAGCTTGACTGTACATAGCACACACCTCCTGAGGATCCCAGGGATGGTGCTTTGATTTTAAATGATGAATGAAAGAGATTACACACAGACAGATTTGTGCAGAGGCTGAAACTACACAGGGTTCAAGTACGTGTTGTTCTTTTGTAGCTGAAGCATGTGCACGTCAGGCTCCTCTCGTTCAATTCTTTCCAGATGTGTGCTCTCTGTCCCTCTCTCTACCTCACTCCTCTTTTTTTTCATCTCATCTCAGATTCTACCTCACCATCAAACCATCCCCAGCATCCTCCCGTCCTTCTACGTCCTGTGCCATAAACATTTGACTCATGCATATGTTTCCTACATTTCTAACATGAACTTCAGTTGGTCCAGGTATATTGTGAAGTGCACACAAACAGCTCAGCTTAGACCTTGCATCTAAAAAAAGCTCTTCTTTTCTCCAGGTCCCTTCAAAATGTCCCAGCCATACCAGAGGTCTTCTCAGGTTAACTGTTTATTTGAAGCAGGTGGCATCATCAAACATCTGCATAATATAAGGAAGCCACATCATTGCTCTTTGTTATGGCACCCTCCTTTGAAAGCCCCCATCAAATGTGAAAGATCCTTACTAAAAATTAGACACAGATTTTGTTAAGCTTAGAATAGTTATGTCATTATACTAATTGCTTTTGAAGGATTTATGAGTGTAATTCTTAAATATTCGCAATGTGCCTAACAACCTGGGACAGAGGTAACATCTTGCCTACTTCTGAGTGATCTTCTGGTCATTTCAAACACCTTGTCAGCGGAGAAAAGAGGCAGTGGGTTGTAATCTCACTCTGAGGACATCCGGCTGTGAGAGGGGGCACAACTTGATTCGGACCACAGTAAGGTGTTGAATTGTTTCTTGAGTGGCGGGCCTGGTGCTGATTCTGCCCTTTTCTTTAAACTCCTGAGAGACTAATAAACTTTTGATAAATAGTAGATCTTTAATGAGTGTAGATTCATTCCACCGTCATAAAACGTTTCTTGAACCTGTAGCCGTACATGAAGTATTTAGGGGTTTTTGTTCTTCTCTTGCTTTAATCAATAACAAAAAGATATATGGTTGATCAATAATTCAATTTATTATCCTTTCAGGGATTATTGAAGCTTCTACAAATTATTCTTGACTATTTGTAAATAGATCCCAACTTTAGGAAATATACTGAAATTTCCTTGTGCATCTTTTTATGTGCTAGAAATTGCTCCATGGAAATGTTAAGAATTCATCATCCAGGCGGATTTTGAGATTATAAGACAGATTTTATTTAAGAGACTGATTTGTTTATGAACCTTAATATAATTTAGCGTAGCATAATCACTCTCACCTTTGTTCTTGTGGGTGCCTAAATTGCCATGTTGACATAAAATTCCACAGTGAATACTTCACATCAGCTTTGTCATTTATAAACCTGCAGTTGCTCTCACTTAGCTTAGCTTTTCACCTGTTTTTTGCATATAATGAGCCGCACACAACTGTGCTATTTTTCCAGCATTTTAGCCGCTCACATTCATTCTCCTGGACTCCCTTGTGGCCCCTGTGTCCCTCCAAGACCTTATAACACACACACATGCACACACACTATCATACACATGGTTTTGATAACAAGTGGAGCGCAATGGAGAGAGTGAGTGAGGGAAGGGGAAACAGTAAAAGAAAAACACAGAGGGTCACCCTTGCCAGTAAGTTTTACAACAGAGCCGTGACTCTCTTCTCAGGAATCTATTTCTCCTGTTGCACAACAGCCGGGAAATAATGGAATGAGAGACAGAGACGGATGAGGGTGGAGTTATCCACCCTCTCTTTTCTACGCTGCCTCTCTGCAGCTGAAACAGGGGAGAGTGAGGACAGGTTTGTTCTCTCCAACCCAAACTATCACTTTTTCCCCCTTCTTTAGCCTCGACGGATTTTTGGGGGGAGTTGAAGCAGGGAGCCGGAGGGGTGTGTCACGGCACAGATGGGCTCTATTTTGATTATGGAGCGTTTGTTGTTATGGGAGATGGAAGAGAGGGGAGGAGCGATTTGGAGGACTGTGGGTCTATAAAAGAGTTGAACTTAAACTCCAAAGAGCCTGGTCATCCCTCGGGCCAGGGCAAGGAAATAGGTGACCAAAGCTCTACAGTTCTACTTGGGATAAAACCTTTGACTTTGACAGCTGAGGAGTTCGCTTTTTATCTCCTGACCAAATAACTTTTGGATTTAAATGCATTTTTTTTAAGCTTTGCACCTTTATTTTTGTTCTTTTTAATTACCACAATCTACAACAGGACGCTGATTATTGTAAAGATTTTAGTTTAGTGACAGCATACTTACATGTATTCGTATGCAACTACAGAGGATGGGATATTACGGAGCTATGGCCTGTGTCCAGTCTTAACACAGGATTAAAACCATGCCTTTCTGCTCGCTGTCTGTTTCTGTGGGTGAGTGGGTTTCACTGTGAACAGGCAGAGGAAAAGAAGCCTCATGCTGCGAGGATGAGCGGGGTAGATGTGCCATGTGTGTGGCACATGTGGTGCGCGCTGACAAATAATAGTGGGAACAGATGGGAGTCTATTTAAAGATGTCAGTTGAATTTCTATTTAAAGAAAAGAAACAGCAACAGAAGTTAGTTGGTATCAATTAATGGCATGAAATTAATTTGGGAATCCACATTGTATGATATCTGCAGACGGTTTATGTGTGTGTGTGTGTGTGCGTGTGGGTGGGTAACTGTTCGTGTTTTTCCCTCTGTTCTGGTGAACTTTTGTCCGCTTATGTTTCTCACATAGTTTTGGTTTTCCTCTGCTTTGTGGTTTTCTTGTTTTTCTGGACAGTGTGAACTTTTTTTTACTTCAGGTCATCAGTAGGGCCAAATATAGAATCTTGACAATCCCTTAGGATTATTTTAGATAAATGATAGAAATTTGGATTTTTATATGTTTTCACTGTATAGTCCCTAAATAATCTTGACCCTCTTTATTTAAAGAGCTGCGACTCCCCCATACTCAAGCTAGAGTACTCATCTCTAGTAACCAAATGCTTCTGGAAAACAGGGAGGACTGCATTTGAAGTATGTTCTATTATTTTAAGATTACTTTTATTTTTATCTGCTTCTTTTAGTGGCACTTTGCATGGTTTTAAATTAGCCTTATAAATAAAGTAATACTGACATTGTTCATACCCTGAAAAAACTACCCAAAACGATTAAAAGTGGATTTGATCTCCTGCTGTCCCCCTTACCTCTCAGCCTGAATGTTTCTAGCTGAAACTGTCCCTTTAACACACGTAATCATTTCCAGAGGTTTTGGTTTGTGTTGATTTAAAGCCAAAAGGAAAGCTGAGGTATGGTGGTTGAATTCAGGACAAGACCGAGGTTGTCCTGCTGTTGTAATGTATAAAAATCCTTTGCAGTCATTTCCGTGCTTGCTTCCTCAGTTGGACTTGTTATTGGACATGGACATGGTCTTTGGCATGGACAGCTGTGGTTTGGCTGTCCTTCTGCTGGTGCCTGACTGACAATACCAGGGTAAATATTAGTCATCGTGACTATGGGCTACGGTGGAAACAAGTGAGGCATGCTTTGGCTCACATTAAACACAAAAATTTGAGTGCTTTTGTGCAATCTTGGTGGTTTTAAGATGGTTGTAAAGACGCAAAAAAGGTGAAAACTTCCATTATGAAAGTACCCTTGCACTTGCATGGTCAGTGTTGTTTTGTGAATGAATCCGTTTTGGATCTGGGCAACATGGCTGTCTGCCCAGGGTGGTACAGTGTGGGGGCATTATGTGGCAGTGAAATAGTTTTCTGCTTGCATGTCTGGTCAATGGGAATGGGCACCTCCTTGAAGTGTGCACAGTGTAATAAATTATGGTTCTATAGGGCTAATCATGCTGGATTTGGTTTCTGATTTGCATTTACATAATATAACGCAAATACAAAAAAGTTTTTTTACCTGTTTACTAATGCTTATTTACACAACTAGTTAATGGCAAATGGGTGCCTCTCTGTCTTTTGCACAGTGTAAACACTTTAAGAAAATATGACGGTACATTGCTCTTTTAGGGTTTTTTAAGGACTCTGCACTGCATTCGATCAGCTTTTGCTCAATTTCTGAAACATTAAAACTGGTCAGAAATTGATGGGTTTGTTCAACATTGAATATTTTTAGGTGAGGAAAACAATGAGTTTGTGTTGTCATAAGAATCAAGTTTTAATGAAGGCTGTTTTTAGAAGGATTGTTCAACTAAATACTTCTTTGCCCTGAACAGTAAGAGTTTATGTGCTGTTGTTCATCGATCAGCACATGAGCTTTTACGGTACAGGGGGTAGAGGATGAACAACGGATCCAAACTTTTGATTGTGATTTTTTTTTTTCCTTTACTTCTTTTCAGCAAATCAGTGCACTTTAAATAGTTGGTTGTAAGTATAATGACTAAGATTGAGGTCATATAAAAGAAGCATTTGAAATTCCGATTTGTCCTAAACTTATCTTAAAATCTACTTTTTTTAATTGAAGTTTTATTATTTATTTATTTCTTTTAGTTGTTCTTGTTTTTCTTGCTATATGTTGCATTTTTATAGAGAGAGAGAGAGAGAGAGAGAGAGAGAGAGAGAGAGAGAGAGAGAGAGAGAGAGAGAGAGATAGATATAGAGATAGAGATATAGATAGATAGAGAGATAGATCTA
>JAHUTJ010009132.1:0-24615 GCA_036250325.1 Characodon lateralis | reverse complement strand
CACTTTTTTGTTCAGTATATAATTCCACATGTGTTAATTCATAGTTTTGATGCCTTCAGTGTGAAGCTACAATATTCATAGTCATGAAAATAAAGACAACTGTTTGAATGAGAAGGTGTGTCCAAACATTTGGTCTGTACTGTATACACACACACACACACACACACACACACACACACACACACACACACACACACACACATGAGTCAATATATATATATATATATATATATACATATATATATATATATATATAAATAAAACAGCCAGGTTTCTGTGCTTTATCTTTATGGTGGATGTTGTAACAAGTCAGTTATACAAGGGTTACTGACCCAGGCATCAAAATATTTTTGTTCATATTATTTCACAGAAGAGTATGACGTTATGGTTGGACAAAGCTAGAATTGTTTTTTTATCGGATCGCCGAATAACATCACTGTGAGATGTTTATTGGAACAGAAAGCACACCTGAAAAAATCGTTTAAATCACACTTTAAGCAGTAACATAGAACGTTTTTGAGGGTGCTATTTATTTATCCTCTAGTTACAAAGATACCTCCAAAGATTTTCCGAAACTCGTTTGTATCCTTGTTTGTATTCTAAAGTCAGATTATTTAATAACAAAAAATAACACGTCTGTTTCATGTTACATTCATTAACATCTGATTCCTGCCATCTCTATTTTATCTACCCTTCCTATCAAATGTGTTTGCATGGATCTCATATACTTTAAAAATAGAGAATCTGGAACAGGTGTTGAAGTACTCACGTAGGAGCTGTTTCCATTATTAAACACATTCATATACTAGATCTGGAATCTCTGCTAGGGTTTTGTCACTGTTTGAACTACCTTATCTGATAACGTCAACACCGGGAAGCCAAACAAAAAGAAGATGCAGCCGTTTTGCTTCCCACAGATCATTTTATCATATTATGGTATCATCTACATATTATGAGATTTATGGCTCAAAGAAGCCCACACAATCTGTCCGTGGAATGGATTTACAAGAATCAACCGTGATGCTTTTTTAATGTGACTTCACATCATGCAAGGCTGGACAATCTAGTGTTTTTACTTGGCAGATATTTTGGTTGATGTTATTTTAATTATAGTACCCATAGCCTGATTAACAGAGCTTGGGTTACTTGACCAGCTGTCAAACTGCCAAAATCAGAGAAATTAATTGATGTGAAGCAGCAAAAACAACTCCAGGTAATTTTTTCATCCCAGAGAAGGAGTAAGATGCTTCATTTTTAACTATTGAAGATATGACCTTAACTAATGTTTGACCCTGTTGAGTTATTTTTTTCACTCCTATTTGATCTACATTAGAGATTTGCAGGAAAAATGAAGGAGCAAGCTGTATGTAGACAGCTGCAAATGGTGCAGGCACCATGATATTGAACTAGAGACCCATAACATTCGCAGTCATATCGTCAATAACTCCACCCTATATCTGGTAAACCCGAAGCACTTTATCTTGGAAGCCTTTGGAATCTTTAACAAGCATCAATACTGAACTATCTATTTCCATGTGGAGTTCCGAGTTGCATTGACAAGCGAAAGGTATTTTCTGTAAGTCTGTAATAGCTTTAAACAGCTCACAGCCAAGTCCAAAAAGGATAAGCCTCATGCTGAGCTTTGTGAGATTTAGAATACACATTGAAACATAAGAAATACATCAGATAGTTTAGTAAAAGAAAAACTGGTAAATGTCATTACCTAATTTAAAAACTTTTGAATAGCGATGTGTCCTGTTTTCTTCATTTAATACATCATCCCTGTACATTATGCTTATACATAACCTCTAAGGAGTATGCTAAAAAAACATTTACTTGAAATGTCAGTCAGTCAGTCATTTTCTACCGCTTATTCCATAGTGGGTTGCGGGGAAGCTGGTGCCTATCTCCAGCAGTCTTCGGGCGAGAGGCGGGGTACACCCTGGACTGGTCGCCAGTCCATCGCAGGGCAACACACAAACAACCATGCACACACTCATTCATACACCTAAGGGCAATTTAGAGACCAATTAACCTAACAGGCATGTCTTTGGACTGTGGGAGGAAGCCGGAGTACCCGGTGAGAACCCACGCATGCACGGGGAGAACATGCATTTACTTGAAATGTGATGATCAAAATGACATATTAGATAGCTGTGGAGATTAGTTCTGTGTGTGGCTTATCTTTGTTGTTTATGACTGACAAACAGAAGTACAAATCACCATGTGTTCTGCCATAGCACTAATGCTACAAGTTATTTCAAGTCCACAGACATGTCAGAACACTTTTTTTGTAGAAAATATTCCTTCAGAAGGTCCTGATTTTGAATTTCAAGCAGACTCTCCCTTTGTGGAGTTTGCATGTTTAAATGGTTACCCTGTGATGAATTAGCAACCAGCGCAAGATATACCCCACATCTTGCCCATTAACCACTGGAGATACGCACTAGCCCCAAACCAGGGGAAAATTAGGCAGGTGCAAGAATAGAAGCTGGATGGATGTTGCCCTTAAAGGGAATGGCAAAACTTTTTAAATCATTTTCACACTAAATCATTTTCATAAAGCATTCAGTGGCCAACCTCTCTCTGAATAATGGGGCTTTGTTATCCTGGGAAATGCAGTTTCTATCAAGACAGACATTTTTCACTGAAAAAGCTGATCACTACTCATAACTTTGTGTCAAAGTATATTCTTAATAATGAAAATATTGAAAGATAAATACAAGGAAAGTGCCCAGTATTTCTAGAACCAATTTAGCATTTGCGATTTCCAAATATATATGTCTGCAACAGTCAAGCAGAAGCATTGGATGTCATTTTTTCCTTTAACCTTTGAATCCCCCACCACTGCTCTAGACAATGTTTGCCACAAAGATGGTTTCAGATTGCAGCATCAGAGAAGCTGTCTCCTTTTGTATGATCTTGGTAAGATCTTGACAGAGGTGTTCAGAAAACAGTAAGCTTCCCATTACGCAACGTAGTGTGCAAGAATTTTCCAAGGGTGATGTGCATGCACAAAACATCCCATGCAGGGTCATATTGCAAGGTTATTTGTTATTGTGCTCTAACAGAGTCTTGGTGGAGTGTGAGACAGTATGGTGGCATTGTATCCATGACATGGATTCCAGGTACACCAGCATGACTTCAAAAATAAGAATCTGCAAGGCAACACTTCATCATGGCACTAAGGCCATGCTAACTTGCTGCATTTTGACATAATGCAAGAGAGTCATGCCAGGTCTTGGCCTGGGCCATGATCTCATCATGGGCATATGTTGATGGATTGTACACGGAAATAAATATTTAGTGACTGATACCAATGTAATAGTGTCAAAACTGCCTTCAAACTGAAGAAGGTTTTCTAAATTTGCTGAGATCCTGCCTCAATCATATAGATTGACTAGATTTGAACAGCATAGCAGGATTTTCATCCAGTGTGAAGGCATCAAGAGATTTACTTTGTATTTAATTTGCTAAAATATATATAGTAGCATTGTGCTTTCATTCTGTGGTAACCTGTTTGGTTTTCCTTAAAGGACACTGAGCAGGTTTAACTGCCTCTGTCTTTTAAGTGAAAGGGAAAACACCGATAGATACTTTTGAAAGTAAGATCTTATTTAGCTGTCTATACTATAAATGTCCCTTGTCAGTATTCTTCCCTTTAAATAGTTAGACTTCATGGTTGTCTTAAAGAAGCAATGAACAATGAAAAGTCAGGAGCTTAAATACTGAGGCAGGGGGAAAGATGAGAAAGGAACTAGATGAGCTAATTGGAGGAGATGTGGAACAGATGTGACAGAATGAAAGCAGGGAAGCCAAGGGAGGGGGACAAATTGATTTAATTTATACGAATAGAGCACAAAAAAAAAATTATCCAACCAAGGGGAAAAACAGAGATCTAACTAAAAATAACTCCAAATGTACAAAGAACAGAACATAAGGATAAACTAAGAAACTAAACAAACCAAACAGAGCAACACCTAGGGAACATAAACAACAGGAACATGATGAAAACAGAGACACAATAGAAACCCCAAAACACAAATGCCTATGAATTCTAACAGTTTCTATCATTCATTTCTGTAAAGTATGCAATTAGGAGTCACTGATTAAGCAAAGGAATTACTCTTTCAGCGAAGAAAATTATATACTTGTGTACTGAGACTGATAATGAGATTCAAAATTTTGGTAAAATTAAGTCGCCTTTCAACTGCTAGGTTTTTGTCATTTATAAATTGGTACTCTTAGTGATCCACTGTTTAAGAGTCCTGTCTCTACACTCTGACAAGAAGACGTGAATTAAAATGTGTCCCTGCTCCACCACAGGCGATACAAATAGCTGAATTATTTTTGTGTATTTTGTATCTATTAATTATTTTTTTGTTGTTTTAATCATCAATTTAATGTTTGAAATGTTATGCTCTCTTAGTCAAGCCCTTTTTGAAAGGTGCCATAAAAAACAAAAAAACAAAAAAAAAAGAACAGTTCTTACTACTTGTTAAATTAGTTCATCAGTATATCTTGTGTTGGATTAGGAAAAAAAAAAACAAAGACTCCCTTGGACACTACTGGCATTAGAAGTTAAATTGTAGGTTTTTTGGGTTGTACTTCAGCAATCCTGTATTAGATGTAATTAACTGCTTTATAGTGCTCTGAAGCATAGACCAGACACCAAGTGGGTGCTGGTACAACAGAGTAATCTATTAGTACATGTACAGATGGTGATCCCTTCAGGATTTATTTTCTTAATCTTTGAAAACTGTTAGCCTCTTACTGTTTCTATTGATTAATCTATGTTAATCCTCAAAAGTCCTCATCGAGCATTTATAGTACACAATACAAGATCATCGGTATATATCCGACGAGCTGAATTAAATGTTAAATGTTGGAGTTGTTTCTGCTTTTCTATCTTTAAATCCAATAAAACCACAAGCTTATTGGTGTAAAATGGTGATCTAAAAGTGTTCACTAGGACAGATGTACGAAGGACTTAGTCCATTTGGTTAGCCATTCTGCTGAGCTTCTAATAACAAATAAAGTATATGGGTTTGCTAATTTTGTATTCAGTAATCTTTTTAAAAACAACTGGTCAAAGTAAACTAGGAAATATCTAGCTACTTCAGAACATTATGTGTAAAGTAAGGTACCTTTGGGGGCTAATATTATGCATTTTCCTCAGAAGGAAAAATGTCAGTACTGTAAATGTATTTGTGCTCAATGCAATGATGCAGGCCCTTTTATTTGAAGCTTTGGGTGTGTCTTGGTTGTCTGTGTAGCCTATGTGTAGCAGGATGGGCACATTTGTGACCCTGACGGAAGTGTTGGAGGCCCGGGGTTCACCCCTGGAAGAGGATGAGGTCTGGTGTCTGCTGCTGGCCACCACTGATGCCTTACTGGATATCTCAAAAAAAGGTAACCACTTTTAGGCTCCTTCATGTACTCACTTGTAAGCATTTGCAGTCAGTGCCAGTTGTATAGGAAAAGGTTGAAACAGTGCGCATGATAAACAGGTGAAGCATAAAATGTATTAAATGTCTTGATAAAAACTTTGTGGTTTGGTTATGTGTTTAGGTCCAGGTAACATGTATAGTGTGTTGAGCCCAGGATCTGTGCTGCTGTCAGGCAATGGGAGTCTGGCCTTTAAGAGCTGCGCACGAAGTGAAGACGTGGCCTCCTATACAGCTCCTGAGTCCCAGCAGGGTCATGCTCCTTCCACCAGAGCTGCAGCTGAAAAGGTCGGAGAACTGGAAAACTACTCTTATGGCCATAAAAGCTGAAAAAGCACCAAAGTCCGTTTTGATTATTAACCCGGGTCATGAAGAACTCTCATGAGAGGCTACAAAGCTATTGCAAAATTGTCTGTGAGCCACTGTAATACAAAACCAGGAAGTATACTTGCTGATAAAGCTAACACATTAAATCTAATATTCTTTAGTGATTACAAATCTATGTATCACCCTAACCCTCAGTAGAAAACTTTTAACTGCAAAGCACTAGGGGTGTAGCGTTACGTTTAGTTTTTCACATTTTTTGCGAAAAGAGAAATTAAATTTTTTTTATTTTCACGAATAAGAGTAAAGGTTTCACAAACTGTAATCTGTGACTTACAGAAAATGTCATCAGTGTTGAAGAACTCAGTAAAAGTTTGAGCTTTTTGGGTTCTGATTCAATTCCAATATGAAATTAAATTAAATATCTCCCAATTACTGACAGTTTCCAATTTAGGTTATTATTACTCAAATGTTTTCTGTTAGTTCTGTCCTGATGTTATTGGTAAATATAAAAAAACCCACAGGCACTGTCAGCTGTACTGCTGCATTTCTCACCATGACTTCAGTTATATTGAAACGCTTTATGAATACATAATAAGCCTAAGAATGATCCTTTTATATCTATCTGAACATTATGCTAAAGAGCTGAACAGACTTAGAAGAGGGGTGGAACTCAAGGAGCAAACTCTCACTCAGCTTTTAGCTATTTGTGCATGTATATGGTTAATGCTTTGCTTTGAACTGTTCATAAGAACAGTAATAACCATTTGTGTACGTGAGAAATTAAAAGAATTCCCCAAAAAATGCTCAGTAAACCAGTATTTCCTATTTTAATCAAACAAAGTCAAGAATATACGACTTCTAAGCTGTTTTCAATTACTATTCTTGGCAATTAGCACAGTTAACACTGTAAGCAATGCTAACATTAACAGCAGTCTCATTGTGTAATTTCTATGTTTTAAATATTTTTGCTTTGTGTTAAATTTCTATGTTTTAATTATTTTTGCTTTGTGTTAAATGTCTGCCGACATTTACAACTCCTTAACACTCTGTGGCAGATAGTTCAGTAAAATTAAATAATGTACTTTTGTGTATTCTAGTTAGCTTCTGTGATGCTTTTGAAGCTTCTTCATGCTTCTCTATAGAGTTCTGAATTCTTCTCAGTTTTTCTTGCTGTAAATCTCTGATAATTCCTATAGCTCTAAATTTTTGATGAAATCTCATGTTTGCTTTTGTGAAAAAAGCTTTATATCGATTTGTGTTTTGGAAGTAAATGTCTTACATTATTGTGTGTATGGTGTTCAGATGGTTGTGTACTCACTGGGAATGACTCTTTACTGGTGCGCTGATTATCACCTGCCTCAAAATCAGGTATTTCCCCTACTTCTTTCTTCTGATCACAGTCATTGTCCTCCATACTTTCAGCATTTATGTACTGCCATTTGGGCTGGTCTCTCCTCAGCCGGTCCAGATAAGTACAGAGCTGGAGGGTTTGTTGCTGAGTATGTGTGAGGACATGGTGGTGAGAAGGACCGACCTACTTACAGTTCTAGAGACCTGTGAGTTTCATCATAAGACCTCCATGCTGCCATCCCCAGAGCGCCTCATCAGGCAGCTGGTAGAGGATGTCTACAGAAACTCAGTGAGTGTCAGTGTTTTCCTCAATAATTCAAAAATGTTCTTCTTGTTCTGTAAAACCACTTCTCTGCTTCTTTCATTGAGCTGGAAAGTTCTTTCTCTAAAGGCTGATCACGTGTCCATGGCTGAAAACGGATCCCAGCTAACAGACCGCAGTCAGATGGTCAGGGACAGATTACACAGTAAGAAATTGATCCCATTTGTTTGAGCTGAAGTTTGACATAGCTTATCTTTGTCAGGAATGTGCTTATTGGCTTTCTTGCTAAAAGATGAAATGATTAATATAACTGATGTGTGTTCATATAAGTTCAGAGTATATCCACAGTAAGCTTTTCCTAGACAAGTTCAAGGTCTCGAGGACCAGTTTCATGCTGAGAGATCCCAGTAATTGTCCACACAAGGCACAGACAAAAAAGAGAGGATAGTGTGTCATTGAAATCAAGGATATATTTACGATAAAACTTGGGTTAAACCTTTTAAAAAATCAACCGCATTGGATCAGTTAATGAAAAAAGTAGTGTCCTGATGGAGAGAGAAAATATTAAAGGGGTACTTCATTCCCAGATCTGTTGGATCCAATTTAAATGGACCAGAGTCCTTTCCTTGAATAATCCACTTTATTTGAATAATTGTAAAATACATTTGCACTCTGATGTGGTTTGAACCAACTGAACTCTGGTCCACATAGAAACATGGGTTGGAGTTCACTAAGTGTTGCAAATTACAGTGGAAATGCAATTGGACAAGCTAGCGAACCAAAGACTGATGGTTAACCAAAAGGAGGACATCATGTGTTATATATGTGTGATTTATGAATATAGAACCAGAAAGCCTTTAAATCCTTGCTTTGCATCTGTGTAACCACAGCAGCACGTCTTTTGTCAGTACTGATGCAATCATTTCATTAGTACCAAGCAACATACCCGCTAGCTTGACTGAATTGCTCATGGCAAACATAAGATTTAATATCCAGAAAAGATCTTTAAAGAAAATATCCATAAAGTATTTCTTCTTTTTTAAAATGGACGTTTCAGGTATTCAGAGGAGCAACCTTTCTATCCACAATTAACTTTTCAGCTACCTAAACCATTATTCTTTCTAAAACAAATGATATTAAATGTACCATTCATGTGTGTTGAATTTGCAGTGCCTATCCAAAAATACATTTGTCCTATCTAGAATAAACATTACGGATGACTGAAAGGGAAATCTTACTAGGACAAACCCTCCGTTCAGATACCCATGATTCAAGTTGATATTAGAAATAAGTGCAAGTTTTTTTTATTAAATGCTAAATTAGCTTGCCATACTTGCATGCTACTCAATTCAATTCCATTCAGTCAGTCAGTCATTTTCTACCGCTTATTCCATAGTGGGTCACGGGGAAGCTGGTGCCTATCTCCAGCAGTCTATGGGCGAGAGGCAGGGTACACCCAGGACAGATCGCCAGTCCATCGCAGGGCAACACACATACAACCATGCCCACACTCATTCATACACCTAAGGGCAATTTAGAGAGACCAATTAACCTAACAGGCATGCCTTTGGACTGTGGGAGGACGTACTGTGGGAGTACCCGGTGAGAACCCACGCATGCACGGGGAGAACATGCAAACTCCACGCAGAAAGGCCCCTGGCTGGGAATCGAACCCAGGACCTTCTTGCTGCAAGGTTGCTACCAACTGCGCCACCGTGCAGCCCTCAATTCAATTCAATTCAGTTTATTTATATAGCACCAATTCACAACACATGTCGTCTCAAGGCACTTCACAAAAGTCAAGTACATACATTCCAATTAATCCGAATCATTGAACAGTGCAGTCAGATTCAGTTATTTATTCAAATTGGATACTCATAATAGGTAGCTTCTTGTGATAGCACCCCAGCTGCTGTAGCTGCATGTTGTTGTCCAGGTGGTTTGGTTCATGTAAAATTAGCTAAAAGTGACCCAGACTATGTGAAGGTGTGAAATTACATTTTAAGTGAAATGAACAGTAAATTCTTTAATACCATACGCAAGAGTTTATAATATAATTTACATTTTACCTCTGTCTAAATCACAGATTGTATGGCTAAATTAATGCAAATGTAAAGTTTTAAAGAAAAAAAAAACCTTATATGTTTTGTATTAAGGTATAAAATTGCTATATATATATTTATTTTACCGAAAGAATGTAATTAAGGTAGTTACATTGTTATGGGGTATCTTTACAGAGAATGTTTTTTTTTTAATGTACCATGAACAATAATGAGGCCTTAAAAATAAGAAAATTAAATTATATAATTTTTTACGCTGAATTTCTAATGATATTTTAACTTAAGCTACAAAAACATTTTTTTTATTCAAAATTACTAACATCTCCAAACAAAAATAAAAAGATTTTGCAGTTAGTTCTATAAAATGAAAAACATGGAAAAACAGGACTGCGACGCCAGTGTCTGTAATGTGCAAAACCAGATAGTAGTAAGTGTGGATTAGTGTTAAGAATGGCCAAGTTAAACTTGTACCTGACTCAGCCTTTAAGTAGAAGTAAGTACCTCAGACAGAACTGCTAATGTTAACACTAAAGCAAGGAATGTTAAGCAAGAGTGTCCAAGGAAAGGTGAGGGCCATGACACACATCCTTTCTAGTATGTTTGTCTTCTGAAGTAGGCTGGTGTTATCAACAAGTAACATGGTCTTCTTCCCTATGAGCTATTTTGTCACGTCCAGTTCAAAGAAAATTACAAAAGGGAGGCTAAGATTTTGCAAGAGTAGTTAAAACACTGAAGCGTGTTCTTGCAGGGGGATCTTTCCATCCTTTACATAACATTTTTAGAGAAAAGACCTCAGTAAGCTAAGTTAGTTATAAATGCCTCCAAATGTCCTTTCTCGTTTCTTTAATTAGTGCATAAGCTGAAAAGCTGTGACAAGCTGTTTCCTAGCTTACTGGATCTCCTGAAGTTCCAGTGTGTAGGTGGTAGTGACATTTAAAACCTAAAAATGGTCAGGAAGGTTACTGGTGCCATGTTACAGTATTCACTCTAAGGTAGAGGAACACATTAATTGTACATTAGAAAATAAGATGAAGAATACTGCCAACAGATAAAATAAAATAAGTGGCAAAAGAATAAAACTGCAAAAATATAAAAGTAATCTAAATAAAATATAAACTCTAACTAATCTAAATGCAAATCTTTCTTTATGGAGCCTGTAGAACAGACCCAAATATCTATACATAGACTAATATATCCATAGATAATGATAATACTAATACTATTACTACTACTACTACTACTAATAATAATAATAATAAGAAGAAGAAGAAGAAGAAGAATGGCTAAACTATAACAGCTGAATTTTAGGGGTGCTCACGTACACAAATTAGTTTAGTATGTACCTCATTTTTGAAGTCACGATTTAATATGTTGTATGTACAGCTACATTTAGGGAAACAAAATGCTTTGGGCTTTTTTTTTTTTGCTTTTCTTACTCTCAATGGTGACTGAAGTACGATATAGAACAAAAAACACAGCCTGATTTTCTAAAGGATATTAAAAATAGAAACACAACCATGAATGGGCAAATTTAAAACATGAACTGAGCCTGATCTATACTGTTCTTATTTTCAGATTAGCAGAACCATCAGTAGTGAAGGCAATGACTGAAGCTTTGGACAATTTGTGGGAAAACTTTATTTTGTACCAACTTAAATAAAGCAGGCCCCTCCTTGAACCGCCACCTTAATGTGGTGGAGGGGTTTGAGTGCTTGAATGATACTATAAGCTATGTTGTCTGGGGCTTAAATGCCCCTGGTAGGGTCTCCCATGGCAAACAGGCTCTAGGTGACGGGTCAGACAAAGAGCGGTTCAAGAACCGCTCAT
Organism: Characodon lateralis; assembly: GCA_036250325.1. Classification (NCBI taxonomy): domain Eukaryota; kingdom Metazoa; phylum Chordata; class Actinopteri; order Cyprinodontiformes; family Goodeidae; genus Characodon; species Characodon lateralis. Next base: position 13,342 of record JAHUTJ010009132.1, on the reverse strand, counting down.
GACGACTATTAAATCAAGGCACATGACGTCGCCCGGTACAGCGGAGCCGGGGTCCCACGCTGGAGCCAGGCCTGGGGTTGGGACTCGTCGGAAAGTGCCTGGTGGCTGGGTTGCTTCTCGCAGGACCCGGCCGGGCCAAGCCCAAATGAGAGACGCGAAGCCATCTCCCAGTGGGCCCACACCTGCAGTGGGAACCGTGAGGGACCGGTGCAAAGAGGATTGGGGGGCGAACGAAGGTGGAGACCTCGGCGGCCCGATGCTTAGGCTGGCTCTAGGGACGTGGAATGTCACCTCGCTGGGGGGGAAGGAGCCTGAGCTTGTGCGGGAGGTCGAGAAATATCGACTAGAAATAGTCGGGCTCGCCTCCATGCACGGCGTGGGCTCTGGAATCCATCTCCTTGAGAGGGGCTGGACTCTCTTCTACTCTGGAATGGCCCACGGGGAGAGGCGGTGGGCTGGGGTGGGTTTGTTATTTGCCCCCCAGCTCAGCAGTCTTGTGTTGGGGTTTACCCCGGTGGATGAGAGGGTCGCATCCCTGCGCCTTCAGGTTAGGGACAGGTCTCTGACTGTCCTTTCGGCCTACGAGCCGAGCGGTAGTGCGGAGTACCCGGCCTTCTTGGCACCCCTGTCAGGGGTGCTGGACAGTGCCCCTCCCAGGGACTCCATTATTCTGCTGGGGGACTTCAACGGCCACGTGGGAAACGACAGTGACACCTGGAGAGGCGTGATCGCAAGGAATGGCCTCCCCAATCTTAATCCGAGTGGTGTTTTGTTTCTGGACTTCTGTGCTAGTCACGGATTGTCTATAATGAACACCATGTTCAAACATAAGGGTGTCCTTCAGTGCACTTGGCACCAGGACACCCTAGGCAGGATGTCAATGATCGACTTTGTTGTCGTATCGTCAGACCTTCGGCAGCATGTTTTGGACACTCAGGTGAAGAGAGGGGCTGAGCTATCTACTGATCACCATCTGGTGGTGAGTTGGATCTGCTGGAGGAGGAGAAAGCCGGACAGACTTGGCAGGCCCAAGCGCATAGTGAGGGTCTGCTGGGAACGTCTGCCGGAGCCCTAGGCCAGGGATGTATTCAACTCCCACCTCCAGGAGAGCTTTGACCAGATTCCAGGGGATGTTGGAGACATAGAGTCCGAATGGACCATGTGCTCCGCATCTATTGTCTATGCTGCTGCCCGTACCTGCGGCAGCAATCCCCGAACCCAGTGGTGGACACCGGCAGTAAGGGACGCTGTCAAGCTGAAGAAGGAGTCCTATCGGCTGTGGTTGGCTTGTGGGACTCCTGAGGTGGCTGTCGGGTACCGTGAGGCCAAGCGTGCCACGGCCCGGGCGGTGGCAGAGGCAACAACTCCGGCCTGGGAGGAGTTTGGTGAGGCCATGGAGAAGAACTACCGGTTGGCCTCGAAGCGATTCTGGCAAACCGTCCGCCGCCTCAGGAAGGGGAAGCAATGCTTCACCAACACTGTTTACAGTGGTGGTGGGAGGCTGCTGACCTTAACTGGGGACATTATCGGGCGGTGGAAGGAGTTCTTCGAGGATCCCCTCAATCTTGCCATCACGCATTCCCTGTTGGAAACAGAGGCTGTGGACTCGTGGTTGGACTCTTTCATCACCCAGGCTGAAGTCACTGAGGTGGTTAAAAAGCTCCGCGGTGGCAGGGCTTCGTGGATGAGATCCACCCTGAGTACCTCAAGTTTCTGGATGTTGTGGGGCTGTCATGGTTGACAATCCTCTTTAACATTGCGTGGCAGTCGGGGACAGTGCCTCTGGACTGGCACACTGGGGTGGTGGTGCCCCTTCATAAGAAGGGTGACCGGAGGGTGTGTTCCAACTACAGGGGGATCACACTCCTCAGCCTCCCTGGTAAGGCCTACGCCAGGGTATTGGAGAGGAGACTTCAGCCGATAGTCAAACCTCAGCTTCAGGAGGAGCAGTGTGGTTTTCGTCCCAGCTGTGAAACACTGGACCAGCTCCATACCTTCTACAGGGTACTCGAGGGTTTGTGAGAGTTTGCCCAACCGGCCTACATGTGTTTTGTGGACCTGGAGAAAGCATTCGACTGTGTCACTCGTGATACCCTGTGGGGGGTGCTCCAGGAGTATGGAGTCGGGGGCCCTTTATTAGGGGCCATCTGCGGTACAAGCGGAGCAGGAGTTTGGTTCGCATTGCCGGCACTAAGTCAGACCTGTTCCCGGTACATGTTAGACTCCGGCAGGTCTGCCCTTTGTCACCCTTCATAACTTTTATGGACATGATTTCTAGGCGCAGCCAATGGCCGGAGGGGGTCAGGTTGGGGGACCAGAGGATTTCGTCCCTCCTGGACACCTTCCTCGGGATGTGTTCCAGGCACGTCCCACCGGGAGGAGGCCCAGGGGACGCCCAGGACACGCTGGAGGGACTATGTCTCTCGGCTGGCCTGGGAACGCCTTGGGCTCCCCCCGGAGGAGCTGGAGGAGGTGTGTGGGGAGAGGGATGTCTGGGTGTCTCTGCTGAGTCTGCTGCCCCCGCGACCCGGTCCTGGATAAGCGGAAGAAGATGAGTACGAGTACGAGTAAATAAAGCAGGTGTAATTTGCTGGCTAAAAAGCTGACGTGACTGTGGCAGACTATAATTGCAGTATGTTCATTGATTCATTAGTGTTCTTTATGGCTTTGGCCTGGTCAGATTTTGTTTCTTGCCATTAGTTGTTGCTACAGGCAGAGGCTGTTCTTGGCATAGCCAAGCTGCTTAGGGTGCCAACTGCTGAAGGGGGCACTACTGCAACACCTAAAACAATAGAATATATAAAATGAAATAAATAATAGCAACAATGTGTAACACTGGCTGGCACCCTTGTCTCATGCTCTATATTGACAATAAAAATTCAAAAAAATATAAACAACAACCCGCCCTCTTCTGTTTCTCATTGTGATGGACCTTCTGCTTCTGTCAATCAAATGTACCAAAAAGGAAAACTGAACCTACCTATCTACCTATGCGCCACAATCAGCTGATCCAACTTAAGCAGGTATAGAATATTTAAATGAATTTGCAGTGCTTGAGAGTAAATGCTAACCTTTTCAACATGTCCTTTGAGTTGCAGTTGAGCTAAATAACAATTGCCAGTGGGTTGCGTGCTGTTATAAGCTGAACATAGCATGTAATCTGTAGCTTCTGACAGACTTGTTTCTCTGTTTTCCACCTAAAACAGCTGAGAACTGATGTTAGAACAGCCTTGTATGAGTTTACCTACTGGTTGGTTGTTGACTGTATTTACTCTGTAAATAGGCCAAGCACATGCAATACCAAGTCAAAAATAAATTAATAATTCTCTTTTAAAAACCTAAATATTCTTTCTTCCATACCAGGCCCATTATTATTTTTAGGTTATTTGTGCTATTTGGATGTAGTACATAGCACTAATCTGCTTTGTTTTCTGTTGAGGGTCTGTTTTTTTAGGTCAGCTTAGATGAAATAAAGCCAAGCTGTCTCATTATGCTGCTGCAGATGATGTGGGTGCTGTTTAACTGTTTAAGTTTATTTAATAAATCCATGATTTCAACTAAATAATGTTATGTTAAACACATAAAGTAGTCTATCTGCTGCAGCTGCATGTTTTGCTTAAATTGTTCTGCAACAGGTAGATCTAATCTATGTTTGTTCTGGACAGAAGCACTAAGGAAGTTTTACCACAGCTATCCAGACATGGTTGCTCCAGAAGTGCCAGTAAAATGGTTTAACTTTCAAACATTTCTGAATGTTTGAAGAGAGACGAAAACAATGTGAATTGTAACTTCCATACAGATTAAACATTTCTTTGGGTGGTTGGGGCACTAAAACCATAAGCTCCGCCATACCAGGTGATGTCACATGCCTTGGTGTAATAATGTCTGAGCCGCACTTTGTCTAACCCGAGGCCGACTGGAAGGAGTATTGGTCGGCCTCAAAGCAATTCTGGAAAACCCACCGGTGCCTCAGGAGAGGAAAGCAGTGCTTCGCCAACAGTGTTTACAGTGAGGGTCGGTAGCTGCTGACCTCGACTGGGGACAATATCAGGTGGTAGAACGAGTACTTTGAGCATCTCTTCAATCCTGCCGTCATACCTTCCCTGGTGAAAGCAGAAACTGGGGACTCGGAGTCGTCCTCACTCATCACCCAGGCCGAAGTTACCAAAGTGATGAAAAAGCTCCACGGTGGCAAGACTTCAGGAGTGGATGAGATCTGACTAGCTCAAGTCTCTGGATATTGTGGGGCTGTCGTGGCTGACACGCCTCTTTAATATTATGTGGCGGTCAGGGACAGTGCCTCTAGACTGGCAGACCGGGGTAGTAGTCCCCCTACAGGGACCTTCCTCTGATCCCCTTGTTGTTGGAACACATCTAGACTCCTCAGCCTCCCTGGTAAGGCCTATGCAAGGGTATTGGAGTGGAGAGTCTGGCTGATAATCAAACCTCAGCTTCAGGAGGAGCAGAGTTGTTTTTGTCCCGGCCGTGGAACAGCTCTACACCCTCTACAGGGTGCTTGATGGTTCATGGGAGTTTGCCCAACCTGTCCACATGTGTTCTGTTGACTTGAAGAAGGCATTCAAACCGTGTCCCTCATGGTGCCTTGTGGGGGGGCGCTCCAGGAGTATGCAGATGGAGGCTCTTTATCAGGGGCCATCCAGTCTCTGTACAGGCGGCACAGGAGTTTGGTCTGCATTGCCGGCACTAAGTCAGACCTGTTCCCAGTGCAAGTTGGACTTTGGCAAGGCTGCTCTTTGTCATCGGTCTTGTTCATAACTTTCATGGACAGAACTTCTAGGTGCAGTCAAGGGCCAGAAGAGGCCTGGTTTGGGGACCAGAGGATTTCGTCTCTTCATTCTGCAGATGACGTGGTCCTGTTGGCCCCCTCTAGCCAAGACCTACAGCATGCACTGGGGTGGTTTGCAGCCGAGTGTGAAGCATGAGGCCATGGTTCTCGACCGGAAAAGGGTGACTTGCTCCTGCCTAAAGTGGAGGAGTCCAAGTATCTCGAGGTCTTGTTCACAAGTGAGGGGAGAATGCAGCGGGAGATCGACAGACAACTCGATGCGTCCGCCGCAGTAATGAGGAAGCTGTGCTGTTCTGTTGAGTTGACGCAAGAGCTGAGCGAAAAAGCGAAGCTCTCGATTTAATGGTCGATCTACATTCCTACCCTCACCTGTGGGCATGAACTTTGGGTCATGACCGAAAGAACGAGATACCAGATACAAGCATACAACCTCCTCCGCAGGGGGGCTGGGCACTCCCTTAGAGATAGAGTGAGGAGCTCAGCCATCCAGGGAGGAGCTCAGAGTAGAGCTGCTTCGCCTCCACATCGAGAGGAATTAGTTGGGGTGGCTCAGGCTTCTGTATCAGATGTCTCCTGGATGCCTCCAGGAACGTCCCACCGGGAGGAGGCCCATGGGACGGCCCAGGACACGCTGGAGGGACTGTGTCTCTCAACTGGCCTTGGGCTCCCCCCAGAGGAGCTGGAGACGGTGTCTGGGGAGAGGGAAGTCTAGGCATTTCTACTAAATCTGCTGTCCCCGCGACCTGGTCCAGGATAAAGCAGAAGACGAGTACTAGTTTCATACATACATATTTACATGCTTAAATCAAAGTTACATTTTTTAAGTACGCATACCTTATGTTTGGGACCAAAAAGCCCATAATGACTATTTCTGGTATGAAAACCCATACCTTTACAACCCTACTGAATTTACACATGTAGTTTTGGCTGCTGGCCAAAGACTGTGTTCATTTTACCATTAACCTTTCAGCAAGAAAGCTAATTTTCCAAAATGTGTAGTTATTATGTTTATATAGAACACAGACACACTGCCAGAACCTAATGTTTAAGTTGCAAAACTACCAAAGCATTAACTGACCAGTCTGTTTTTCAGGAGGTTCTTTCAGTAACTCAACATGGACCCTAAAAAAGAAGGTTCACAGAACATTTTCAGGAACATCATATCCAGCTGATAATACAGGGTAAGAAGACCAAATATATTGTATTTTGTTAGAAACACTGAGTAAAATCAGAGAAGTAAATCTTTGCAAGTAGCTCTTACTTTGCAGCCATTGGAATTTAGATTTTATTCATAGGTCTAAATGATAAGAAACCTGCAGGGTAAAAGACAGAATACATATTTACAGTTGCTGGTCCCCTTATCAGGTACACCTGCTAAATTGCTTGTTAACACAATAAACAAATATTCCAATTACATGGAACCAGCACAATGCATTTAGGCACGTAGACTAGAAAACTACCTGCTCATGATCTAACAGAGCATAACAAAGACGCAAAAACATCGCCTGGTTGTTGGTGTCAGACAGGTTTGTCATAGTATTTCAGAAACTGCTGGGTTTTTTAAACACAGCCATACAATGTACTGTTGGAATGGAATGGGAGATTTGCATCATGGATGAGCGGCTGAGAAATCTGCACTACTGCATGATAGTATGTGTTTCTCATACCTTGTTGAATCAGTGTCACAAAGATGTAAGGTGGTTTAAAGACAAAAGGCGGTCCAACCTAGCAATGTGTACCTAATACATTGGCCAATGAGTTTATACAAGACAAACTCCCCATGCCATTGCTAAATTTGTAGATATGGTTCCAAGCCTTAATATGAGTGACAGATCTTGCCTCCTATTAGACTGAGACTGGAAAACTCTCTACCCCCAGGATTCCCTTGGGAGGCCAACTTAGAGAAAGTTATCCCAGCTGGCAGCATCTGAACATGAGTTTGAATGACAAGAAATTGAAAGTGAGACAACATTTCATGCTCTATGGTATCTAAAAAACTGAACATTCATTTAAATTCCCCCCGTATGTCCTGTTAGAGATTCATCTTCCTTTCTTTGTGTTGTAGGACATGGGTCCTGAGTTTATCAGAGTATTAGAGGAACCCCTTGTTATTTTGGAGCTGTCTGGGTCCATCCTAGTAAGTTAATGCTGGCCACAATAATTTTCAAGCATGTTGTTTTGTCTTTGCTTTTTGGATGTCATGTTTATTCTTCCCCCATCCCAGGCAAAGAAAGGGAAATCTACAGCCACCCATAGAGAGCTCAGTGTGGTGATGCCAAATGGTCAAAGCATCCTGGTCAAATGTGAAGTGAAAACCAGAGGAGGGGATGTATTTGACATGATCGTGGCTCATTCAAACCTTGTGGAACATTTCTATTTTGGCCTTGCATATATTGATGGTAAATTGACTTAAGCAAAATGTTTGCCATGACTACTTGTTGAATGGATCTTTCCCTATCAAGCCACTTACAAATTATCTTTGATCTTGTCTCTATTATCTGGCCAGATAATGAGTTTTTCTTCATTGATAATGACACCAAGATCTCCAAAGTGGCTTCAGATAGCTGGAAGAAAGTGCCTACAACCACTTTTAACCTTTTCTTCAGGATCAAATTCTTTGTAAACAACATCTCTCTTATTTTGTAAGTCCTCTATTTTAAGTCATTTTTTATTGTTGAGGTTGGACACTTGATGGACAACATTTCAATTTATTGCTATACAAAAACTGTTTCTCCTGTCAAGTCTCGATACAGTCAATAAATCTAACTTTTTTTGATGATTAGGAAATAACTATGAAAGAGTCTAATTATGTATTCTAGAACTGGAGCTCCAACTTCTTGAGACACATCAAGCCTTACATGCAGAAAAAGCAAGAACATTTTCCAACTGATCCTGTATAATGTTTACGGTCTTTTCCGTTAGGCACAAACAGACCCGTCACCAGTATTACCTCCAGCTCAGGAGGGACCTTTTAGAAGATAGACTGTCCTGCCATGAGGAGACTGCTCTGTACCTTGGAGGTTTGGCCCTGCAGGCAGAGTATGGAGACTGCATGCCTGAGGTTGTACATTATAGGATGTGAATACATGACTTTTGGCCCTTACGACTGGTCAAGTACTAAGACCCTTATCACTCTCCGCATTACATTACCCTGAAATAAATCATTTTGTCTTATCAAAACTTGTACTTTACAACAGATTTTAGGTTTACTCATTGTCTTACCTGTAGCAAGTGAATCTTAATTCCTTTACTTTGATTGAAATTAGTTTTCCAGGTAAAGGCTGACCTAGACACTATGGAAACCAAGATGAAAGTGAGATTTTTCCATGCCAAAAGAAATATAATCCACAATATTTCACTATTTTATGAACTTTAATATTGTTATGAGGTTTATATTAGACTGTTATTGACACAGAAGTCCATAGTTACACATGTAGTTAAAATTTTACATACTGACCACTCACCATGGAAAAATCAATGGAATAGTGTTAACTGGAATTGCTATAATTATCTTTATTGCCATGAATTTGGACCTTTAATGATTAATTTAAACAGTTCCTTTTTCAGGTTGGAATAAATATTCAACATCAATGAATTTTAACAAAAAGGTACTGTGTGCACAAGTTTGAATTTTCAGCATGTTGTCTAGACCCTAAAGCAGAGAAGTAGCCAGAGACCATCACACTTCTACTGTCATATTTCAAGTTTTAAAATTTAGATTTTTTTTCCTTTATTAATATTGCAAAAACGTTTTTGTTTTTTTTCAATTTTACTTGCTCCACAATAAAGTAAACACGCAATGTTTTAATGAAACAAACAGAGAACTCTAATTTCTGTAAAAAATGGATCTGTAAGTTACTGTAGATCTGAAACCTGATTAAGAAAAAAAACCAACCTGTTATCATAAATTTTTCGGGTTGATTATTATGGTCTTTGTGTCATTTCGGCAACAAGAACAGGACATGGTTCACTCTTGCTTTATTTTGCCAAGTTTAATAAATGGGCGTGCCCAAGTCCGGTTTTAGTAAAAGTCACTGGATGTTTATATTCCTATTTACCAATAAATGAAATTAGAAGCAAAAACATGGCAGATAAAAGATGAACACTCTGTGTTGCACCTTAAATTTTCTATTTTAAGAAGGCTTTAATTTGCCGTTATCTTTTTTGAAAGGCCTTGCAAAAGTGAAAATTGCACCCTAACTGTTTTTTTTATGTGTATCTGCATCAACTACCTGAGCTGGAAAACACAACTTAGGCCATTTTTGAATTGTGATCGAGGGTCACCCAAAATCACTTCAAATGTCCCCCGGGCTGCACTTTGGACACCCCTGATCTAAAGCATTCAATTGGGACCAAACAGCAAAAATAGAAAAAAATCTGTAAGGGGGCAACTATATTTTGATCATTCTACTTCAATGAATTTCCCATTAATGTTTGTGGTGGTTTTAGACAGGAGTTGATTGAAGATGACAGAAACCGTGTCTTGGTTACTCTAACTAGTCAATAAGAGAACAAATATGGTTTTTACCATAGTAAATATGCATTTATCACAGGTAAGACAATAATGCCTCTTACCAGAATCTCACTTCAGAAATTGTAAGCTACCCTACTATGATTCTCTATAAAAAGCTGTTGTGTTTTGATCATGAAAATGTGTTACTTTAGTATAGTATGCATAATAAAATGCCTGGTGTACGTTGTGAAAGCCTGTACTCTACTCTGTTTAGGTGAAAGGTAGAAACTACTACCGACCTGATCAGTATGTCTCCAAGAGTATGATGGAGAAACGTGCCTTGCCTTCCATTCAAGCAGAGCTGCTGAGACTTCACGCCAATAACGCCCAGATGCTCACAGATGAATCAGAACTTGAATTCCTTAAGGTGGCAAAGGACTTGGAAATTGGACAGTCCAACTCATGATGCTCCATCGACTGTGTATAAATGTGATGGTTGTTCTTTTTAAATCTGCAGGTTTGTCAGCAGTTGCCTGAGTATGGTGTCTTGTTCCATCGTGTGATACGGGAGAAAAAGCCTTCAGGTGGAGAGATCATTCTCGGGGTTTGTGCCAAAGGTGTCATCGTCTATGAGGTAAAAGATGGCTGCAGGTCCACCACTCAGAATTTCTACTGGAGGGAGACAGCTACTATCTCCTCTAACGTGAGAGAGTCCTTCACATTGGCGGCACATTATTGTCACGTGTTTCATTTTCATGCTCTAAAATCTTCTCTTTCATGGATCTGCAGAAACGAAAATTTATAATCGAGTGCCGGGGCAGCCGGAAGAAATACATCTTCATCACAGAGAGGTCTAGGATAGCCAAATATTTGTGTAACCTCTGTTCAGCCCAGCACAAGTTTAATAATGAGATGAGCTCCCGCCAGCTAAGCCACAGCCTAATCTCAGGTAAGCTGCTGCAGCCTGACTCTTTTCCACTAGGTTTTAAAGACTAGGTGTCTGCTGCCAGACTTCTTTGTAGTTTCATTGCATATATTTAGCTAAAAGACTATATTCTACGGGCACTCTGCACTTTGGCCTCCGCTCTTGCATACTGTAGAGGATAGGAAACGTAATTTCTACATCTTTGTTCAGAGGACAACATTGTGCAGTATGCAGCTGTATGCCGTGCTCAGAGCAGCCAGCTCAAGTCCCTCTCATGTTCTGAGACGCCCCAGGATAACAGCGGCATGACCACGCCCCAGGAAGGGTCCCTGACCAAACTGTGTAATGATGTCTCTGACAGAAGTGAGGCCCGTGTGAAACATCACAGGTATTTTATTTCCTACAGTAGTTCCAATAACCCTAACTTTATATTCAGAGAAACCTATTACTATGATTCCTAAAGCTGGTTTTCTTTAAGACAATCAGCATTAGGCCTATCAAGTGCTATAATTATTATTTTGATGCAGCAAAAATTGGTAGGTCACATTACGACCAGAAACCTCAATGTATTTTATCGTGATTTTATATAACAGACACCTTGTTTTTAACATCCTAAAAAGTCTGGGGTGCCTTTGTCATAATGCCTGTTTTAGTCTGATAAATAAAATCCTGTGCAATCAATTCTCAGTATAAACACAACTGTAAAGGTATCAGTTTTGTTAAACAGCATCATGAAGACCAAGGAACCCAGCAGGATTAGATAATAAACTAATATCCCAAACATAAGGAAAAACAAGTTGTGGTCAAAAGAGATAAAATGTAAACAATCTAACCTGCATACAAAGTTCTATGTGTGGTGGAAAACTAACACTGCAAATTTCCTGAAGATACTTTCCCCATAGTGTAGCATGCTGGTGATAGCATCATGCCGGGGAGGCTTTTCTTCAGCAGGGAAAAGGAAGCTGGTCAAAAAGACTGAAATGGAGATTAATCCTTCAGCAAGACAAAGACCCAAAACATACAACCAGAGCTACAACGGGATGTTTTACATGGAAACATACTCTCACCTTTATTAACTGACTTGAAAACCGCTGTTCACAGACATTCTGTATCTGATCAGACTAAGACTGAGCTAATTTGCAAATAATGGGCAAACCTTTCAGTCGCTAAAATTTGCTAAGCGCGTAGAGACATACTCCAAAAGACCTACTGCTGTGATTACAGGTTGTTCTACAAAATGTATTTAGGGATGCTAAAAAAGAAATCCATGCTATCTGATTTTTATTTGTAAAATATTTGGAAACCATATAGTCTTTCTTTTTGCTTTACTATCATGCATTGCTTTGTTTTAGTCTACAACATAAAGGTTTTGGTTAAAACTTGACAAAATGTGAAAAAGTTCAAAGCCTATGAAAACCTTTCCACAGTTTTCGTAGATCATCCCTAGTTCTCTGTTTGTTTTTTGGAAAAAATGTATAGGCTTATTTCTCTTGAAAACAGTCTTTTGTGTAAATTCATTTGTTTGTGTTTTCCTTCCTGTTCTCTTTTAGCAGCACCTGCTCCAGCAGTCAGCGCAGCAGCACAGGTTTCCATTCTCTATCCTGTTCTCAGAGGAGTGGATCAGAAGCCCATTCTGCATCCCCAGCAGCCAGAGGCACAACATCTTCACACCTACAGCTCAGCTTAAGCTTTAAGACAGAAGATGCACCACATGTTCTCTTATGCTTTAGCTGTAGTCAGCAAGTAGTTTCCCTTAAAGTATTATTTTCAAGAGAGTAGTTTTGTGTCCCCTTGCTCATTCAGAGCTATAATTGCCTTTGGTTAATGGTGTTGTCTCACTCATCCTACAGAAACACAGCCGAAACGTGGGACATCTTCAGAGAGGGAAGTCATATGTGTTTCCTTAAAGAAGGACCCAAAACTAGGCTTAGGTAAGGACATCACCCTTCACTGCACGTAATCATTATTTTACCACTCCTAATTATTTACCAAACTCTTGTTTAAATAATTTTATTTTTTTATTAGGGATGCACTGAAAATAAAATCTGCTACAATATCAGTATCCAATATTAATATTGCTGTTATGCATCATTTAAAGATCCCCCTGGGTCATTGTCACTGCAAGAATAATGGGCAAGAGATAATTTTATTTGTTTCATCAAAGTCAGAACTTTACATACATTTTTCCAGCATTTGTTAGAAGTTCATTTTAAACTTTGTTATCCTTCCACAAGGTTCTCACAATACTTTTTATGAATTTTGACCCATTCCTACGCAGAGAACTGGTTTAACTGAAACAGGTTTAATGGCTTCCTACAACGGGCCTGTTATCCCTAAATAACATTTTAATTAATTGAGTGATATACTTAAGGCCATTGTTCATTTGGAATACCCATTTGTGCACAATTTGTAACTTCATTACCAATGTTTGGATATGTTATAAAATCTCCACACAATGTTCTTTCCTCATGATGCCAACATGATCATCTAATTTGTAAAGTGCACCAGTCCCTCCTGCAGCAAAACATCCAGACAGCATTATGCTGCCACTTACTTCACAAAATTTGGGCAGTGCTCTAAGACTTGCAGACTTCCTCCTTTATCCTCCAAACATAAAAATAGTTATTATCTCCAGAAAGACACATTTTAGTTTCATCAGACCCCTGACATGTCTTAATAATGAAGATATTGTTCTATGACTAATTTTATTGTCGACCATGACACTCTATTACCTGCCTCAGCCAGCATCTTCACAGGGTCTCTTGCTTTTGTTCTGTTGTTGTTCCAGAACTGTATGACAGCTTGACCATGCTGTGGTGTTTATACTTCCATATAATTATGATGAACCAGACTAGCTAAGGCCCGCAGTTCTCTTCCTTATATCTTGGCTGCTTTTTATTGATTGTTCGCATTACAAGCAGTGTCTTAGAGGTGTACAAAAACAACAAGTGTACCTCCATTTAACTGAAACGTTGCCATGACATCCTCCTCTGGGCGTTACCATATTGTTTGAATGCATAGTAATATTTCTATATGTACAGGTCCTTCTCAAAATATTAGCATATTGTGATAAAGTTCATTATTTTCCATAATGTCATGATGAAAATTTAACATTCATATATTTTAGATTCATTGCACACTAACTGAAATATTTCAG
>JAHUTJ010009131.1:0-24623 GCA_036250325.1 Characodon lateralis | reverse complement strand
ATATATATATAGATATATAAATATATATATATTCTATATATATATATATATATATATATATATATATATATATATATATATATATATATATACATTTTCACACCCATAGAACCAATTATGCAGTGTTAGTTGCTGGACCTGGAATTAAACTTGAAATATAATATAACATACTGTACATTAATGGCAGATATCATTAAATCCTACCAAATGCCACAAATTTGCATGTGCCTGGATGTGGACTGGATAAATTAGACTGGCATAAAGTCTTTGGAATGCTTTTCCCAAAGCTCCGACATGGATTATGATAAAAAAAAAACAAAAAAAAAAAAAACATGTCTGTTCCAGGAAACTAACCAGTTTAAATGAAGTCTACCAATTCTGCCAGGAAGAAAGGTCAGAGGCCGGAATGATGCCAAAGGCATTTTGAAGGCTGCAGTGTGTGGTTAAGTGTAAATACATACCTGAACCTGTATGTATAATTCAGATCCTGTGTGTTTCCGAGAAAATCTACGATGAATGCAGACAACTTATTTTTTTGTTGTAGGAACTCCAGGATGAGGTTAATGAGAAGAAGCTGGTGAACGCTCAAGCTTCATGTTTTTTATTTGACATGTTTGTGAATGAAGCCGGGCCTGCTGACTGACCCAAAGTCCTCTCCCATGTAACGATTCCTGGATTTAGAGACTGTCACCATCACTTAAGCGTGCTCCCATCAGTCACAGCTGGAGAGGAACAAAAGGTTGGCCGGGAGGAGGATGGGGACACACAGATCATGTGTTTGAGTCTGAATCCAAGCTAAAGACTCAGATGGCTGACACCATGCCGTGGTCGATGACAATGATGATGATGGTGTTGGTGGCAGCAGCAGCGGGCCAGTTGTATAATTTGATTTGGATTTAGTGTTGCTCGGAGGAATGACACAAATTCTGCAGGGATTAATTCGGCTTTAATTCAGTCTGTCCACTGTAGCCTGAAATAGCACTGCTGGTCCTGCTGAGCTTCGTTTGGACCAAAAACACAGATCTAGCTGGTTGGAGGTAGGAACATTCAGGTTAACTGTCTGATTGGAGCAGGGATTCACCTGTTTAAAGATAATTCATCTGAGTGAGGAACAGAGTAAATGTGTTGTGTTCCAGAAGCTTCAAACATTAAATTTTTAGACAAAGATCAAATATTTTAATGACTGAATCCATTCAGGGTTCAGATGAAACTGACGAAGAGAAGCTGCAGATTCTATGAACATGTCGTATTTTTTCCTGTGGCTCAGGCTCCTTGAGGGACAAGAGAGAGACAACATGGACACACATTTGAGTTTAAATGTCCAACTGCTGTGTTTGAAATCAGAGGAACCACCAGACAGAAGAGTTTGAGCAGTTTTCATTCATTTACAACCTACTCTGTAGAATCCTGCTGGGAGCAGATCAGATACCAGATTACAGCTGTCCTGCTGTGACTCTGTCCATTAATGTGACCAAAGCTTTACTTTTTAAAATGAGGCTGAAAAACATCCAACCAAGGACAATCTGAGAAGTTTTATAAAAGTAGGACTGGCTTAGATCTGGGGATTTCTATATGAAATCATGTTCAGTCTTCACTGATTTATGTCCTTGGTTAAAGAAAATAGAAGCCCATTGAGAATCAGCTCCATCAGCCTGAACCTTTCAGTGAATTAGATCCAAACATGACAACTGCAGCAGTTTTCCAGAGGGATCTGTGTCCATCGCCGCATTCTTCCAGCAGGTCGACAGTCTACAGTCTGAATCTCAACCTTGGGAGGCTCCAGACATGTCCACCAGGAGACAGATCTTAACTGCAGGCTAGTTAGTGAAGCTTGCACACTCTATTGTTGCTGGAGGTTGATTTTTTTCAGTGGTCTCAGACTGAAACCATCTTCCTTTGGACCTGACATCAGTGGACCCTGGTTTCCTTTAAATGCCAGCCAATGGCCGCCTTTCTTTTTTAATTCTGCTATTTATAAAGTTAAGAAACACTTTTATATGTTAAAACTTGTTTCATACTGCTGAAAAATAATAATCTCACATCTAATTCTTTCATTTTGACTAGGAATAAAATCCAAGACATGACAAAAATGTTTTATTTAAAAGGCGAAAGGACATATTTTTGTTCTTTTCATTTTAAGTGTTGGAATTATGATTATCGATTAAATAATATTTATCAAGAATTATAATTAACAATCATAATTTGACTAAATTAATTTCTTAACCAAAATCCTCATTTATGAATCGAAGACCAGGGATGTCTTCTGGTGTTGTAACTGTGGCTCAACGCCTTTGATAATTACAACCGTTAAATACTCGGTAATAATTGATAACTATTACCAGAGATGTCACTGTTTTATCAACCGTTTCTACTGAAATGTGGGGAACTTTTAACCTTATTTTGACTGACAAATCACTCTTGCACAAAATAAACACAAAACACCTTCTCTTTATCTATGTGAATATTTATTAAATCACAGCCTGTTACAATCCGCTCTTCCGATTCAATAATCTTCACCTACTCAAACATGCAAAGTTCTACACAAAAAGCGGGTAAAGTATCTAACTAAACAAAATAAAGCAAAACAGCAGTGAGTACGTATGTAACCAACCAGCAGTTATGGCCAAAGTGATAATATGACAAAGGAATATGGTGTTGAATGAAGCTTTGGGAGTGCAGCCCGCCAGAAAGTGTAGCTCAGTGAAATGCACAGTCATAAAACATCCCCCAACTCTGGGTGGAGGTGAGCACACAAAGAGTTATAAAACTTTTGGCGGCAAGCTAGTAAGCAGTAAAGTTGAAGACAAAGAAAATGGTGAATTTCCCCATGAGGTTATTATAACAGTTCAGTTTCACAGCGCACCTGAGCGCAGGTGTTTGCACGTTAAAGACACACTTGCGAGACACGGCGGTCTCCGAAAGTACCAGCAAGTTTCAAAACAATGGCATGCACATACAATTCAGAACACATTAGACTCTAAATGGCGACTCTAATCGCATTAAAATTTCCTACTGTATCCTGCCCACGCTATCTTTAATAACGAAATAAAGAAAAATAATAATAATAATAGGTTTTACTTTGTTGGAGTCTTCCTTCTGAGCAGAGAAAGAGAGGAGGAAGGGGAAAGTTGGAAGTTAATGCGCGTCCACAGTTAACTTCGGGAAGAGCGGTCAATCTTTGTCCTTTGGCCTCCTTGGCAAAAAGGAAAAATATGATCAGCAGTCGACTAGAACCAAGCAAGGAGGGAAAGTTGCGTCTCCTTGAAACTCCGTGGTTTTGGTTATGTTTTAAACTCACGTCTTCGATCGGCAAAGTGAAATTTCTGGCCTTCTCATTCCAGAAACCTCGTTCATGAATTTTTCGTTGGCCAACGAAGGAGAATAAATGAAATGACTTGGGACTCTTCTCCAGAAATTGATGCGCTTCAGTTGCTGGTCCGGCTTCCAGCGTGAAAAGCAAAGCTTCTTTCAAATGTTCCTTTCTATATTGCCTCCTGTGACGTCGGACCTGGGACGGCCCCGTCATATCAGCCGTAGTGGCTGCTGGGTTTTGTAGGACAGACTATCCTGCGGTACAAAATGGCCGATGACGTTGGAAAGGCATAGTGGCGTCCAGCAACGTGCAAATTGTCCAATATTCAGCAAACAAGTGGTCCAACATAAGGAATAAACAAAGATCAAATAGAAACAGTGATGAGAGAGAGAACAGATGTGAGGAATACAGAAGGTGAACTATAGGAGTGGCTGCAGATGCATGAAAGTACCAATTCAGTGAGCTGTGCAGACAGCTCTGTTGTTCTTCTCCTGACACAATCAGAGTTCTGAGGAGATGCTCGTTAGATGAGATGATCTCTGGGTGATGTTACAGAAAATCGTTGTGTTCAAATGTTAATCCTGCTGCTAAATGATGATCATAGAACAGTGTTTGTTTCTGCATTACATCCATTAATCCTTCTGTGTTATTAACACTGAAACAATTACTAACTCACAGATCTGTTCATTAGGAGATGCTTCACTGCGCTGATTAAAGGCAGTCTAATCCAGAAGCTGGTTCTGAACCAGGGAAGTGTTTCACATGGAATGTTTCCACATATTAGTGTTTTCATCCTTTTTACAGTAATATGTTCCTTTAATATGAATGTTTATTTATTGTCCTGTAATAGAAAAGAGTTATGATCCATCCATTTGTTTTCTATACTCACTTATCTTTGCGTGGCCTTGGTGGGGTGTTGCCTAACATTGGGCTAGAGGCGGGGAACATCCGGCACCAGTGTGACTGAGGTCTGTAGAGTGTGAGATGGAGATGTTGGGCCTGAGCCTCACACTCTCACCTTGGGCTAAACCTGCTGGGACGTCCACTCCTGGCAAGATTGGCAGCTGCCTGAGATGTTTTCCTCTTGGGAATAATCTTTCTCTCTGTAGGATGATGGACTTCAGATAGTTCGTCGAGGACCTTTTAACCCTTCTAGGTTGAGTTTTACTCAGTGTTGCTGCAGATCTTTGGTTTCATTTCAGTGAAAAAATAAATGTTGACCATCTGAGGAGACCAGGATGGGTTCTGCAATCCTGATGAGTTTTGTTATGACTTGAAAGGTAAATCCTTAGAAAGGAAAATTGATTTAATCGTTTGACTTTGGTTCATAGCACCGGCTGTGAGTCCCAGGAGTTTAATTAAAGTAAAAGTTTGGCTGATGACGATTTGTTAAAAGGGTTCAGTTTTATCTTCAGTTGTGGATGAAAAAGAGAAACAAACAGCGACACACATCCTTAATGGCCCCTTGAAACCCCATCGGAGCAACTCACAATAAAAATATTTCTCGTGGCTGTAATGAAAGGTGCTTTGGATAAAAGCCTCGGCTAAACAGCTGATATTATGCTGCGTTACTCACGGTTACTGGCACAAATTAGGCCGCTCATTATATGAGTCATTAGGAATGACGCTCACACCCAGAAGCCAGAAGCCTCATTTATAAAGAGGCTCATGATAAACCTTCAGAGCTGCAGTATTTGTTGACCCAAATTTATGGTGCAGGACTTATTCATGAATCAGAGCCTTGATGATCCAGTTCACTGCTCTGCTTCAGGTCGAAACTGCTGCTGCAGGGAAGAGAGATGGTGCTCTGATCAACAGGGGTTTTACCTCAGAGGGGTCTTTCATCAGCTGCAGTCTCACTAACCTCTTTCATACCGACAAGGAGGAGCTCCTCTGGATGCTGCCTCTTGTCATTAAAAGTAACAGATCAAGCGAGGTGACATCAGAGGTCTCTGGCTGCACACCACAGCAAGCAACCATGGCTGGAGACCAATGATCTGTTCTGTGTCAGCACCCACCAGTCCAATCTGTACTAAAATCTAAACCTTATGAGCATGCAGTGGTCCCAGTGTATTTTCCTTAAGTCTGGTTGGTCTCATTGAGTGTCACCACTACTTTACATCCTCAGGCTGCTGACCAGCTGAGTCCCAGCAGAAATAGGAAGTCAACCCAGCATTCTGAGATTGGAAGACTGAAGTGGACCTAGCATGGTTGGGTTGGATTAGTGATTCACGTGCTGTGGGTCTGAGGAACACAGATCAGAATAAGCTCTGAAAGTCTTTCAGCTTTATGATTCTATGTCCTAATCTTAGACCTTCAATAAAGTGGAGGATACCGGTTAGAGTGTGTTCTTATTTTAACTCGGTGCTTTCAGGTCCATTCACACCAGGGGGTGAATGGACCTGACCTGATCTCATCTCATCTCATCTCAGTGGTGTCCTCTGTCCTGCAGCCTGCTGGTGGTTATAATTCATCACAACACACATACACACCTACACACACACAAACAGCGAGAGACTGGATTTCTCTTTTCAAGGCTCCCGATGTTGGAGTGGGCAGCTTTAAGATAAATCCAACCACCTTCACCCACAAACAGAGGTTAAACATCCACCAGTTGTTCTCAGAGGAGACAGGTCTCACCTGACTGGTTACCTCAGTGAGTGTGCATTTAGACTCCAGCTGTGTGTGTGTGTGTGTGTGTGTGTGTATTCAGCCCACATGCTGTTTCAGAGTTTTAACAGGTTTTCAGTCCATTCATATTCTCTGTGGAGCTGCACTGATTGAAGGAACCATCTAATCCGACTCCAACGCCTCAACCTGCCTGTTTGCTGTGCAGAGGTCATGTTCCAGTGTGTTTATTCCAGGCTGCTCATGCATTGCTGAGCCATGCGCAAGTGTTTGGACAAGATCAAGAGGTGAAACACAGAGCTAAAGATGCAGGATGGTCTGAGGCCTGATAGAGACAAAAACACCAAATCAGACTGGACTGTGGAAAGGGTGAATGTTGGCTCCTGTGAGAGCCTGTTCAACAATGCATTGGTATGCTGTCAGGGATGGACAGTTTCTTCATATTCCTGCTAATTAATCTGTTGCTTATCTTCAACTTGTGGTCTTCATCATGGTGTAACAGGCTCTTATTTTAAACAAGTTGACCCTTAGTCAACTGAAAGATTTTTTACTTTGTTTGTAAAGAAGTTTTCTTCTTGAAAGCATCTTTCCTGCAATAAATCTGACATTGATTGCTGTATTTAACCAAAGCTTTACTTTCAGAAATGGTATTTAAAGGAACATGACAAATGTCTTTGGTTTCACTGGAAAACCAGGAGAACCAGTAAAGATTCCTCCTTATTTTACCAAACTCCACTTGACCTCTCCTTCTTTAAGCACCTAAATACTTATCTGAGCCTCTGTAATGCCCCCACCACACGTTCATCTTCATCCCTCTTTCATCTCCCTCTCCTTCCTTACATCCCTCCGTCTTCTCTGTTCCTCAGAGGCTCTCAGTCTGCTCCTTTCTAACGGTGATCTGCTGTGAAGGAAAATCATTCTGAGCCTTTGAACAGGATTCTACACCACTCCAGGTGCTGCATGTTATCTCCTTCCTGTGTTTGGGACCGTACAGAGCATTTCCTCAGGATCTCGATATAATTCCTGCTCTCAGTCGAAAGGAAGGACAGAAGAGGAAGGTCCTGTGGGAGAACCTGAGATGAAACATCGCCCTCTTCTTTACCTCCTCATTCATTATCATTCAGGTTCTCCTTTCTCTGTTTGTCACCACTGATGCTTTGTTGCTGTTGGAAGGAGATGAAACACAGACATCCTGAGCTTGTGTCTTTCCAGTTTACCAGATGAAAGCTTATTTTACTGATTTTATTCATTTCTAACAACGTCACACTGACGTCATGATTTTCCTTGTACACCAACACATTATTGCTTCTAATCTTCATCATGAAAAATACTGAAATGGAATTACAATGGAACTACAATTCACCCATCAGAATAAAAGTTATTAATAATAGAAATATTTTAAGGGCTATAAAATAGTCTGAATCTATGTTAGCCATCTATGGTTTTTAATGTAGTGTTTTTATAGATTTGATGTAATTTTTCTTTTTCCTTATAAAACTATACATAGCATCTTTATTGTTTCCTTATTTATACACGATTGCATTTCCACAGTTCCTAGTCCTATATAATTAACTTATTTCTCCTAATGCAATTCAGCGTTTTATTTTCAGAATTATTTGTTTTATATGTTTACTTGATTTGATTGTTTTGATCTATTTATTGTGGTTCAATGTCTGTCTTTCTGTTTTAACTGATTTAAAGTACTGTGTGTTACACCTAACTGTATGAAAAGGGATGGATAAATAAAGATTGATTGATTGATTGATTGTTTGATTGATTGATTGATTGATTGATTGATTGATTGATTGATTGATTGATTGATTGATTGATGACCCCTGAATCTATTCATTTAGTGTCACGGAATGACATTTTTGGACTTTGTTTGTGGCTTTGTGTTTGTTTACCTTTTGCTTAGATGTTTCTATTTCGGTTCATGTTTTCCTTTCTCCCTCTTCCGCCTCCTAGTGTTTACTTCTTAAGTTCTTTTATGGTTGTTTTCTTATTACTTGGTATGGTTTATTATTATTATTGTAATTATTATAGTTCTTGGTCTTCCCTGGATTCTCTAGTTTTATTTCTCTTTAGTATCTTTGTGTTTAATTGTGTTTTATTATTTGTTCCTTTGCACTCTTCTTGNGTTAGGTTTGTTTACTTTTGTATTCAGGTTTTCTTTATGGGTTCTTTGTTTGTTCTCAGGTTGTTATTGTTGTTCCTATGTTCCCTCTAGTTTCTCTGTTTACTTTAGTCATGATTATTCTAGTTTTATTATTCCCCCATTTGATCATTTATCTTTGTCTATAGGTTTGCTTGGTTTGTGTTTCTGTTTATTGTTTATTAGTTACTTTGCCCATCTTCAGCCTTTGTATTTCTTTCAACTGTTCCTTCTGCCTCCTTGTCACACCTGTTCCCTGTTTTCTCTGATTACCTGCCCTTTGTTATCCCTCAGTATATTAGTTGTTTTTTTGTCATTGTTTGTTGCTGGTTCCTTGCGTTTGTCACACCCTGTTCTCAACCCACGTATTTGTGCTGAGTTTTTCCATGTTCCTGCAGAACCTATCTTGTACGGTTTTGGATCTGGACTTTGTTTGTATCTGCAGTGCCTTGTTTGGTTTCGTTGATAACCTCTGGAAATAAAGCTGAAAACCTTTTACAAGATGTTGCTGCCCAGCTCTTGTCTGCACTTTGTTCCACCCACAAACCACAATATGACATTTAGGAGCAGAAGGATCTAGGAGATCTCTATGAGATCTTTCTATGAGAAAATGGTACCGTAAATACTGACTGGTTGATGAGCAGATGAGTTACATGTGTGTTTCTACAGTAAACAGGAACTGCCTAAACTTTCCATGGACTTACTGGTTAGCAGGAAACAACAACACTGGGGTTGTTTTTTTTGTTAAACTTCTCACAGAAAGACACAATGTGAAGTCAAGCAGAACAGTCTCTAAATGAAGATCACTATGCTCTTATCAACATACCCAACCTGACCATGACAACTTTGGAAGGCTTAACAAGCTGTAGCTTCACCAGGCAGCCTTTCTGGACATTCCTGCTTTAGATTGTAAATCCAAAACCCATAACTGTGCTGGAAGGCCTCATTTCATACCACTGTTACAGCAACAAGTGTCAAGCACAGATGTGGTAGACTAATAATCCTGACTTGTTTCGCACCCACCAGACCTGGTTCTCCTACAGCCATTGTGTGGACCACGCCTCTGTACAATAGAGTATTCTAGAGTTAAAGATGAGCCCATCTGTCCAACAGCTGGAACTTGGTCCAAACTGGGACACCAACAATTATTCCAAACCCAGCAGCTAATCTACAACAGAGTGGCCAAAAAAGAAAATAATCAAGGTGCCTAATTGCCTAATCAAAGTCCAGACTTCAGCCTAATTAATATGCTATGATGTGACCATTAGAGAACTGAGAAGAAAGCTCAATTAACTGAAACACAGTTAGAAGAAGAGTGGATCAAAGTTCCTCCACAACGCTGGGAGAGATGGACTAAGTCTGAGAGAAACCGCTGCTGAGAATCACTGCTACAAACTGCTGAAGGAGGTTCCTCTAGCTGCTGAAGGAGTACACCAACAGCTTCCCGTTTTAACTCAACAAGTGTGGCTTTAACACGAGAAGGAGATTTTACATAAAACTCTTTAAACGAGAGTTTATTCAGCTGCAGAGCTATGTCCCTGCTATCCTGCTAGAGGAAGAATGAAAACATTGAACACCTGCTTAGAAAGTGAACTCTCTTCGTGGAAAAGCTGAGACCTTCTCATAGTCAAGCTTTATTAAAGCAAGGAACATTTAGTCTGTTTGAAAGCAGCTTTGTTTGGAGTCACCTCAGCCTGACTCTGTTTCTAGCAGCACAGACACCGGAGGATGAAAAGGAATTTAAAGAGGAAACAGGAAGGAAACCAAGGTGGCAAAACTATCACAGCAGCTTAAAAGCTTAGCTGGGTTTAGAAACGCCTGGTTTTCCAGTGAAACCTTCTCAGTAGAGCTTTACCCCAGAGAACAATAAAGCCTAAAATCATCTGTATCTCACTGCTCTGAGAATTACATGTTTTAATTTGTTCGGGCTGCTCACTGGATCCACAAAAGTTCAAAGATGTTTTGGTTCTCGATATTTCTTTTCCCACAGATATGAATCTCCTGCAGATGAAGCCCATGTATTAACCTGCAGAGAATCCTTTGCTCGTCTTTTCTGAGCTCTGAAGAGGGGGACTGTAGCTCAAGAGGATCTCTGCTCCAATCAACAAGCTGCTGTATTTTCTTCTGCTTTCCGTCCTCACTAATCTCTAAGTAATAGATTTCTAGGCTTAGCAACTGGGCTCAGGCTGCTGTTGCAGAGGCTAGAAGTGTTTTTACATCATCTACTTCTCAGTGTGAGTGTGACTGTCGAGAAGAGGAAGTGAGAGGAAATGAGAAGACAGAGAATACAGAGAAGGAAAATGAGATAAGAGGTGTAATAAGTGAGGAAACAAGGACAGGAACGAGGGAAAGAAGGGAGACCCTCACCACTGGGAGTGGCTTTTTCTTCCAAGCGTCAAAAATGGGAAAATAATTCACAAAGTCTGAAGTCATTCCTATTTTATCCTTAGTCCAAACTGAAAGAGTTCACCAAAAGGTCACAGCAGGAGAGAAGAGAACAAAGATTTTCCTGCATTCATGTTCTGAAAACATCTTTCCTGCAGCAAATAAGCAGTCACCCTTATTTCATGATTCATCTGAGTTGTTCTGAGCAGGAGAATCTGGTCTCTTTGAGCCAAACAAATAAAATAATTTGTTGATTAGTTCCTTATCTATTGATCATTAAATCTTCCCATCATGCACCTGCCTATGTCCTTTTTGCACTAGGGTCCTCCACATCTAGCAAACATGACAGATCTGCGAGTTACCACATTCCAGATTGGTCCACTTTGGTCCCATGACCACATGCCAACCACACGTATGTGCTTTTGGCTACACTCCCTTCCTGTCTGCTTGTTTTTCTCACCCCGAGAGGACTAATCCCTCCACTTCTCAATAGACTATTGTTCTCATACGCACTCAAACAAGCTGCTGACTGTGATGAATTTGAATGCAGTAATTACAGTACTACATTTTTATTCTGTTACATATCTATTATGTAGCAAGAGTGCACCTTACCTGAGTGGAGTGTGATTATTTAAAAAATTGAAATAAATTTCGCCTCTCGCCCATAGACTGCTGGAGATAGGCACCAGCTTCCACGTGACCCACTATGGAATAAGCGGTAGAAAATGACTGACTGACTGAAATAAATTTCCTTGAGTTAGACCCAAACAGGTTGAGACGCAGCATGCTTCCAGTCTTTTTATTAACTGTCAGCACAGCTTGAAATAAGTTGGCAAAAGTCTGCAAATGAATAACAATTTGTTTAGAGATCCACTTTGGTCTCAGGGCTTTTAAGTAAGAGCAATCATAATAAAATTGTGTTTTAACTGTACAGAAATTGTGAAATCATTTTATTTTGTATTTCCCCCATCCTTAATATCCTCTCAGCCATTTAGAGAGCAGCGGGAAACAGGGAAATTCTAAGCTCAGACCCCAAGAGGGTGATGGAGGAGCTAACCAGGCAGAGGATGGCAGCAGATGAAATGTAGAGTGCCGCTGGTAGTTTTGCAGCTTAAATAGATGGCCCAAATCATTAAGGTATGTTCAATGTGTTCTGCACAGTTGGAGAAAGATCACGTGTGAAGCAGCTGCAAGCTTGGATTGACTTTATTTTGCTCCTAACTTGACCTTCTGGAAAGGAATGAGTCTCAGTTTGAAGGCTAGCTTTGGAATTTCTAAGTGAGATATCAAGAACCCCCTGCTGAGAGCTCTTGCTGTTGAAGGACGTGCTACAAGCTGGTGGATCAGGGCAGGACTCACAGTTTGTTTACAAAAACTTCATCTTCATCTTTGTTTAATAAATCATGACAGGCTGGAATCTGGATTAGAACCTGATAACAACCAGCCATGTTGTGTCCTGGTACGCATGATCCTGGATCTAAGGGAGGGTAAACTTTATTCCAGCATGGGTTTCTACAAATAAAAACATAGCTGAAGAAGAAGAAACAGAGATGAGATTCTAAGTCGGATCTTTAACATACTGTACATCAGTTCTATCTTTAAGCTACCTGTACAGCTGTGTTTGTAAAAAAAAGAGTTTCTCTTCATATTTACAATGAATTCTGGGTTTATGAGCTTGGATTGGTGAAAGTAAGCAGAACAGAGAGCGAAGAACCAAATGTTGATGGGATTCAAGTCTTTATCCATTCTTGGATCAGCATTAATGAGCCGACATGATGAAGGTTATTTATTCCCTGGAGGAGGGGGGAGTTTTATGAGAACCATAAACTGCTTCAGGGCCAGTAACTTTGCTTAATTACATTTCTGTTTTTCCTTTCAGCCCTCATTATCTCCCTCCCAAACAGTTCAGATGTTGATCAGGGAGAAATGTGAACAACTTTGATATTAAAATCTGGACTCAGAAAGAGTTTAATTTTCATAGAAAAGTGACCTCACAAATAAAACATGATCTGTTCTGATTTTATTCTGATTATGGCTGCATGATCTGTTTAAATCTGAACAAAGGTGACAAGTACAGATCAGTCAGAACAATATGACCACTGACCATTTCCAGACCACCCACACCAACATGGCAATAGCTGCCTCCTAAAAGGACAATTATAACCCAGTAAAAGGTTCGGGAAAGTCCCAAAAGGACTTCATCCAAGTCCAAAGGTTCCAGATATGAGTAGGATTAGGTCTGAAAAGCCTAGTTCCTGAAGTTTCTGTAATCTAGAAGACCTGTTTATAGGTCTGTTGGAAAGATTGATAAAAAGTCCAAGATGTTCTCCCAGAGGTGAAGCCTTACTGAGAGCTTCTTAAAACGTTTTTGCTTTAAAGGACTGTGGAACATAACTGGAAAAAATAATTTCTATTCAGAAGGCGAGGCCAGGGACTTACAGTTTGTAGGTGTGAACGTTCAGAAGCGTCATCTTGATAAACTAATAAAACCAGGGCTGCCACAGAGAAGAAAACAGCAGCCAAGAGTTTGAAAATATAGAAGCAGACTCATTGATTAAATGCTACAAACAGAGAGTAACTCTTGGAGCGCTGGGAGTGAACACACACTGTCCATTATTCATACCTCTGCAGTTCTCTCTGCACCTTCCTCTCCTCCTTTCATTGTTTTGCCTCTTTCAGCCAACGTTCTGCTTCTCGTCTGTTAGCAAGCTGTCGATGCACAACGACAAATGTGAGCCGGTGTGAAAAGTGTGCTTAGTTCTGTCATTATTCAATAGCAGGAGAAGCAGAAATCATGGCAGCCTGGCAGTTATTGCACTACCAGGCTGCCATGGGGAGGGGTGGGTTCAGATTCAGTCTTGACAAGACCTGCTGGTCTAAGTGGGACATGGGTCTAAGACATCATAAGAAAATAAACTTCTCCTCAGCAGGAGAAGATCTTAGTCAAAATGGTTCAGTTGTAGGATTATTCACCCCCAGTGCCTTGTTTTATGAAAAGTATAAAAAAAAGATGGTGTCCATATTGTTTGACTTTCTTAAATAAAGACTATATCTGGCCTCAAAGTAGACAAGCCACAACAATACAATAGGAACTTGGATTTGTGTGACCTTTGACCATTTGGACTATGTTTATGGGTGTATGGATGTGTGTCTACAGTAGGAGTGTCTGTCAATTTAAGTTGTTAGAATGGTAACAAGTATAGAAACTCCCAACATTCAGTTCTCAAGAGCTGCCCCAGGCAGACACCAGGGTTGCCCACAAGATAGTAATACGCCCGATTTAAAGCCGGGTCCAATGTGCAGCACAGGAGCTGCAACTAAATGGCCAAAGAGCCACAGGGAGAGATGCAAAACACAGAGCCCTCCAACCCAGCTCTGTGGCTACGTCACCAAGTGCAGGCACTACATTACAATTGAGGTGCTGGAGGTACCAGCCAAAGTGGGCAGGAGCAACGTGAGCTAAGGATTCCAGGACCCACCAGGACCCCAGGAACCAGCAGGCCCCAGTGGGTGCACCTATAGCCTGCCCACCTCAAGGCACGACAAACATTGCCCCAACTAAGACACCATTGCTGCTTAATTAAAGAGCACTGAATATCTGAGATATGGATTTCCTTACATTGCATTTGTTCAATTTCTATCCATAGAAGCTCTAAGCCTCCTACACTTTAAGCCACTGTTCTATAAGGGACTGACTCAAATGAACACAAATGAAAACCAGACCTTTCAGATTTTTATTTGTATAAATTGCAAAAACAAAAGCAACAAAAGGCATGAATATTTTTTCATATTATGCAACACTTTGTGTTGGTCTGTCACTTCCAGTCCCAATTAAATCTATTGCAGTTTATGGTTGGAAGAGACAAAATGTGAAAAACTGTAAGAAAACTAACTGTTGCCACATTTACAGGAATAACAGCTTTGTCTGATCAGAAGTCAGGAAGTGTGTCCAATAAAAAAACAAATGGATTGTAAATCTATTCATATGAGCTTTATTTTACTTCCAGTTTGCACCAGGAGCCTTGAAGTGGAGGTGGAGAGGTTTATGCACTGCTGGTTTAGAAGCTCAGTGTGGGAGTCCACACACTCTCACAATGTGTCATCATGAGTCCTTTAACAGTCCCAACTGGGATGCTTTGATTGCAGCGTGACCCCTTGCAGCAGCTGATGTTTCAGCCTAAAATACATCAATATGTGGAGGATTTATTCCATGTTAAGCCTGCAGCTTGCTGACTTCTATTGGAGCTGGCTGCAGTGATGGCCTACAGGCGTAAATGGATTTGCAGTTGGAGATGAGGACACAGCTGCTAATTGCACAGGAGAAAGATGTGTTTGAACTGGGGATAGGGCAGTCTGCATGGCTGCAGGGGGGTGGGGGTTGAGGTCTGTAATACAGAGGAAGAGAACATAAATATACTGAATTATTGTCTCAGCCTGGGAACGTTCATAATGCCATTCGGTCTTCTCCTTAAGTTCTCTGCTCCTCACTAACAGTCCCCTGAGAATCCTTCTAACTACTGCACATTCTCCTCAGCTCCACATTCCCTCATTCTCTCTGGGAATACAGTTTTTAATTGGGTTCATATTTCGCTCAGAAGTGATGGAGGTGGACCTACAAAGAACCAGTAAAGCCTGCAGATGTGGAAATGAAGATATCAGGTTGTTTATGTAGGAACACCTCCACCTCTGGCCTTCTAAGCTCTCCTCTTTTTCTCCCCTCGTCTTGTCCTTCAGTGTGCTGTTAAACCTACTATCTGATGTGTTAATGAGGCACTAATGCTGTTAGGTCCTTCTTAATCCCAGTAAGACGGACATTTCTCCAGGATAAGTGTAGGGAAGGATGCTCGGAGAGGAAGGGCGTGAGAGAAGAGATGGAGACAGTTAGCAGAACAAAGGCAGGAAAATGTGTCTCAGCAGTTCTGTTCTGTGGAACATGAGTGGGTGAAAGGAGTCAGTCACTGTGAAGGAGAGCTGAGAAACAAATAATAAAAAGTTTGGTTCTGGAGAACTGACGATGTTCTGATCTCCTTACTGAGACTCTGAGAACTGTTAATCTCCTTCTTCCTTTAACAGGAAAATCCCTGAAATAACACTGATGATGATGGTGATCGTTGGTGTAGTCCAGAATCTGTTTCTTCTTTAAAATCTTTGAATATTTCTGACTATCCTTGCTTCAAACATCTGATATTTCTGGGATTGGGAATTTGCCTTCCTGTTTTTCTTCACGCTCTTTTCCTCTGATAACATATGCTGCTTTCTTTTTTTCTTCTTTGACCGACATTTCGCCTGGAGGATTATCTCGGATTATCCAAAAGCTTGTCTTCAAGCTCCATTCCTTCTTTTGACTTCTGATTCCCCTCCACTACCAGAAACTTTTGCCTAGACGACAGAAATTATTCAGCACCAAATGTAATCGATTGTTGTCAAAAAAAGCTGAATTAACCTTTTTACCTCCGTCTTTATTTTGCTGTTGTGCTAAATAACAGAAACAAACTGAAATTTCATATTTCATTGTGTTTAAAGGCATGATGGTACTTGTGTTTCAATAATCAGAAACTGGGTTAGGATCTGTGTTTGTATCCAGCATCTCTGGGTTTCCAGTTGGTTCTGGGCTGGTTTGATTCTGGCTGAAATGTTAATGCCTGTTTAAGCTCCAGAGGATCTTCATCAGCACTCCTGTGAGATCACTCAGGATTATTGCTGACTCCATATGCAGATGGGTTAGAGTGTCTTCACATCAGCATCCTTATTATAACGAATAGTTACCTGTGTGATAATGACTCAGACTTGTTTTTAGCGGTTATTCTGATAAATAAATAGTCCACTTCCAGGGTGACCCAGCCTGCAAACTTACACAGCATTATGTTTCCCTGGAAACTCCTGAGAGAGCAGTGCATGAGAACACATGCGAGATCCTGTGTGACAGCATGCAGGACGAGAAAGGAAGAAGCAAGGTGGGACGCAGCGCTGCAGCAATCTGTTTCCATGCCAGCAGAACTGGGTCTCCCCACACATCGCAGCACATGGGGAGAGAATCAGAGAACAGATCTGATTTTCAGGAGATGCTGCTGCGTTTTTTAGGAAACATATTGGCTGCAGAGTACTGCTGTGTGTGTGCATGCATGCAGTAGAATACACATTTACACTCGCCTCCTGTGTGTAAATTGCTTCATTGACTTTTTGTTCAGATGTTGTAATGCACACATCATCTCTATAGATCTGCTTATTGCAGGAATTATGTTTAGCGTGTTTGTTTAATCTCAGGCTTCCATGCAGGAGATGTACAGAATGAGATCTGACAGAGAAAATATCCAGAACCACAAGTTTAAACAGTTCTCCCCTGTTACCTCACTAAAAATAAATTAGTTATTATCAGTGTTTCAATAATTTACTCTGTTAGCAGTCCACACTGAGATGTTACACACACACACACACACACACACTCTTCTTTTCTGCTCTCGTGGGGTCAGACGCTTTTCCACTCTCTCCTTGATCCTCCCCCATTTTTGCCCTGCTTCAGCTTTTTGTCTATGTTTTTCTTAGAGCCTCTGTTCGCATATCCTCTTAATTTTCATTATGGATTTGGTCAGCTGGTCTCTCAATGCAATCGATCAAATTTTCCCGATGGGAAGACAGGGTAAAGGGGAACCCTCTTGTCCAGACGGGACGTTCTTCTCCGGATACACAATGGATTCCTGGCAGCAGTGGAAGATTGTGTGCCTGACAACAATGTCAGTCGAGGACGTGGAAGATTTGTACATAATTGGATTTCTGATAACAGGATTTCTGCTTTTTGGAGTTGGCGGTTACCTGGCTTATCGAAAGATTTGTAAAACATCGGCAGCTGTTCAAAGCACTCCAAAGCTGCCTGGGATGTTTGAAGGGATCTTTAGAGCTCTCAGCACTCAGACTGATATGTTAAGAGAGCAGAATCACAAGTTGGACGCGATCCTTGAACAGAATCGCGTTTCCCGCACTCAAAGGTGATATGATTTAATCTTGGAGAAAGTTGTTTGCTCAGGATCTACTGAAAGTACCAGAAATTTGGCTATTTGGATTTGAAATTGAGAATGCTAGTAATGCCGGGCTGAACCAAAACATTTATTGTTTGTCTAATTTAGGCGCCCCGATATGGCCTTCACAGGCTTCTTATCAAAACATTTCTCCTGGATATTCTGTAAATACCCCAGCAACCCCCCTCATCTGTGAACTGAACTGTATAGCCGTTTGATAAAACTTCCATCTCTTCTTCAAGGAAAATGGCACCTTCGTCAGTGTTGACAGTCTTATTCTTTGCACACATGATCATACTTAAATATTGGCACCCTCACAAGTCCACCACGCCCCTGCAAAATCTTTGCTTATGTGTGTTGCTTTCCCATGCTCCTTATTTTTACCTAAATGTGGATTTCATTTCTTCTCCTTTTCATAGATTTTTAGATTTACCAGTGAAAGGAAAATAATACTAGTCTCTTAAAAACTTTAACAAAAGCTGTTTTTACACCAGTGACTCAGCTTCCTTAGTTAGAACTCAGTGATTGCTTAGTTAAATTTCAATGATGCAAATGACTGTTAATAATTTTTAGATTTCTCAGAAGGATTCATAGATTTTTAGATTTCTTAGAAGGATTGTAGAATCATTTGATTTGTTTTTCTATGTCCGTATCTGTGTTTATTTTCTTTGTGATTGTATTGTCATTGTATGTACAGCGCTTTGAGTGTCTTGTTACTGAAAAGCGCTATATAAATAACCTTACCTTACCTAATATGGTTAGAAATACAAACTTGTGTGTCTGAAGAAGAACCCACAGGGCAGAACACTATGCTCTAATGGCCACCACAGATCAGTCCCTTGATTCTGTACCACAAGTATGTCCTTTTAAAGGACATACTTGTTATTGAACAGGTAATTTTTAATTTCTGTATGATGAGGTATTTGTGATGATCCTTTTTCTCCTGTATTATACTTCTCTGTAGATGTAAGCGCTGTGAGGCTTGTATGAGAGCAGAGTGTGGAGACTGTAACTTCTGCAGAGACATGAAGAAGTTTGGAGGACCAGGGAAACTCAAGCAGACCTGTGTGCTGCGGCAGTGCCTCTCGGTAAGTAACAGCTGGCCCTTCTGGTTGTAGAAGTTGACTCACACAGACATGTTTTCACTGTGGCTTCGTAGGAAGAGTAGTCGTCTTGCAATCCGAAAGTTGTGGGTTCGATTCCAGTGTTAACCTCCCACATGTTTATGTGCCCCTGGGCAAGGCACTTAACCTCAAGTTTCCTATCAATCTGTGTATACGTGTGTGAGTGTAATTGGGTGAATGTGGCTCCAGTGTAAAGTGCTTTGAGTGGTCGGTAAGTTCAGTCCTTTTTAATTTATTATAACAGGACTAAAATCAGTAAAGAGAAAAGTTAGTTTGTGTTCAGCATCAACGTTTTGTTCCCAACCACATCTCCAGAAAAGTCTGTTTAAAAAAAAAAAAAATAAGACACATGACAGTTCTCTAATTTATTTCACTCTTAATCTAAGAGACACCAGTCCAAAGAAAATAATTTTCATTTCATATAAAGACCTAAGATACAAAAAACGGCTTTCACTGAACCTACCTGAGGACACTTCATTTTGCAACAAGGCTCCCCCCGTTTTACGCACCGCTCTAATTGTAAGCATTCTTGACAAGGGTCCTAGTAGTAAACTGATGGCTGTTTTTTCCAACCAGTTCTGAGTGTGAGGGGCATGTCTGTTTTGTAACTTATCCATCTTGTCCAGCCGGGCCTTCCTCTGTCTGCTGTGTGTGAGATCTGCAAGGAGCCCAATCAGGAGGAAACTGGAGACCCTTCCCTCACTCTGATGGAATGTTCCAGTTGTGCTCAGATAGTCCATCCTGCCTGCCTTACGGTATGTTGGGAATGATGATTCTTTACTGTCTTTTTTGAGAAATGAGAAACTGCTGTTCCAACAGCTGAATCATAAATATATCTTATAAATTGTTAACATCCTAGACGTG
Organism: Characodon lateralis; assembly: GCA_036250325.1. NCBI lineage: Eukaryota > Metazoa > Chordata > Actinopteri > Cyprinodontiformes > Goodeidae > Characodon > Characodon lateralis. The sequence continues at coordinate 5,144 of JAHUTJ010009131.1, read as the reverse complement.
ATCTACCATTAAAATACAATACACAAGTCGGACTTTAGGAATATGTATCCAATGTATATTGATTAAGAGAAAATAATTAAAAAGGTTGCTGGGATTCATGACGGTGTCTGTTATGCAGCAAATGCTTGCTGAAGACCCTGTGTTTGAGATAAGGTAAAACAAAGTTCTTATTTATTATAAAACAGCAACAAAGCAGATAGTCTACAAAGCAAATTCCATTTGTGGTGCCATCATATGTGGTTTGCTTCCTTATATATTTCTTCTGTTTTTGTACAGTGAAGCAATGAAAAAGTAAAGATTGTCCTCAGTCAGGATCTAGGTGCTGTACTGTTTGAGTTACTGCTGATGTCTCTCTAAATGTGTAGTTGCTGTGCCTTGTTAGGTTCAGGGTGACGGTGTAGTGAATAAAGACCTGCCCAGCTGCTGGGAGTGCCCGAAGTGTGTCCAGGGGATCACTGATGGAGAGGTACTCCTAAACACTATCAGTCTGTTTGGTATAGTTGCTCTATTGCTGGATTGTAGTTGGTAAAACTATGAGAATGTCATTGATATTTTTGATCAGTCTCACAAACGGTGTCAAGCCTTGCCCATGTTTGTATGCTGAACCTTGTCATGTAGCTGTTAGAATGCCTTGCAGGCTCTTCGCCTTCATTTGTCTTGCCTATTTCCTCCTACAGTCTAAAGGTGACAGAGCCGAAACTCTTTCTTTGGTGAGTGCTCAGAAGTTATTCATTTTTTACACTTTATCCATATGTGTGGTGCCTTCTAGTCCATTTATATCCCATGAACGTATTCACATTTTGTCACTTTACAATCCCAGATTTTTGTGTACTTCATTAGGCTTCTGGTTGATTGACCAACACAAACTAGTGTAATTTTGAAATTCCACATTTTGGTCCAGCTTCCCTTTCTCTGCTGAAGAAAAGAATCCCCACAGCATCATGCTGCCACCGCCATTATTTACCTTATGTGCAGTGTTAGTTTTCCCCCAGACACGTGTTTTGGATTTAGGCCAAAATGTTACATTTGGTTTCCAGATCTAACAATGTGACCAGAAACCGTTCTTCTACATGTGTCTTGTGTCCTCTCCCTGACTCGTAGCAAACTCCCAACAGGACGACTTATGGTTCCTCTTCTCACAGAATTAATTTAAAGATTTTATTATTAGCTTATAAATGCTTGAATGGTCTTGCTCCTCTCTACCTAAAGGATCTACTCCAGCGTTATTTTCCTTCGCGGGCGCTTAGATCAGCCGACCAGCTGCATTTAGTAGTCCCAAAAACTAGACATAAATTTAAAGGAGACAGAGCCTTTTCTGTTATGGCTCCCAAACTTCGGAACACACTGTCTTTTAACGCCAGGCAGGCATCTTCGCTTCCCATTTTTAAGTCTCTTTTAAAAACACATCTTTTCTCAAAAGCATTTGACCAGTTGTGAGTTGACTCTTCTATTGTATTTTACGTGTTTTAAATGTCTTCTGGATGTCTTGTTTTATCTTAACTTATTTTAGTACAGCATTTCGGCTACCTTGCTGTTTTTAAATGTGCTTTATAAATAAATTGGATTTGGATTTGGGCTTCTACAATGACTTTTTTTTATGCGCACTCCTCCATGAAGGTCAGATTAGAAGTGCACAACTAATGGTTCTGTCTGTAGGTTCTTTTACCTGAGCTGCGGATCAACATCTCCTCCAGACTTACCATGGACATATTGACTGCTTCTCTGATTAATGCTCTCCATGCCCGGTCTGCTGTACTCTTCCCATTCCCAGAGCTCTGTCAGACGTCCAAAGCTTGGGATATTGTTTTGTATCCGAACTGTTCTTTAATCTCCTCCACTACTTTCTCCCTGACCTGTCTGCTATGTTCTCTGGTCTCCGTGATGCTGGTGGTTCTCTAACAAACCTCTGGGACCAGAAACAGAACAGCTGCTTTTACACTGAGATTTAATTAAACACAGGTGGACTCTGTTTACTTACTGAACGTTGCACTGGATTTTGTTTAGGGGTATCAGAGTAAAGGGAGTTTAACACAAGTGCATTAAACACCTCAAAACTGTATTTTTAAAAGAAACAACATGCGCTACTTCGTGTTGGTCTTTCACGTAAAAGCCCGATAAAATACATGGTTTTTGGGGTGAATGTGATCACATTTGTAGTTATTGCGTTTTTCTGTTTGTAATCTTTCCAACCAATGTGCAGAAGAGGAAATCTTCATCCTTGCTGGATGCTCGTATTGCTAAAATTTACAGACGACAGCTCCACAGCCAAGATGGGGATGATTCAGCCAGTGATGATGATAATGGTTTGTTTGGTTTAAATCTATACTGGAAGCACCTTTTTATATCCGCTCTTCAGTTACTTATTCGTTACAAAAGATAATTCAATGTCGAGAAAGAAACACTTTCATGAATATTAGGCAGTATTAAATTGAGCTTTTTTGATGTCATTTCTCTAGCATCTCAGAGAAGAAGAATGGGGCTTTCTGCACATGGAGGGGGACACTTGTCCAGAAAGTCATTTGGTGCCAACAGGAGAGGTCTGCTGCGGGGGGGCTTGTCCCACAAAGGGAACAGAGGAGGGTTTGTGGCGGGGGGCTCCATGTCGGTCTACAAACTAAAGAGAGGGATGGGTATGAAGGAGGTCGGGCGGAGAGGGCGGGTGAGGCTCCGGGGAGGCTCCAGGATGCAAAGAAGAGGAGATGACTCCGAAGAGTCCGATGATGATGATGAAGATGATGACGAAGACGACGATGATGACGATTACGACGAAGATGAGGGTGACAGTGAAGAAGAAAAAGAATATCTGCGTCAGAAACACAGGAGACCCAGGAGGGACTACGATGAAGATGACGACAGTGAGGGGCAGGAATTTGATCCTGAAGAAGAGGAGGTGGATACAGCAGAAGATGAAGACCTGAAAAAAGAGGACGAGGAGGAGGAGGAGGACGGACGTTGGGATTCAGACCCAGAACCCCCAGTGCTGCTGGTATCTGATCTGAATGATGACCTCCTGAGTGGCTCCTACCTGACAGTTACTCTGCAGCAGCCACACAAGGCCAAGACGCAGTCAGGTAAGCAGGGATAGAGGGACCCTAGACCCGGACCGAAATACAGTCAGGTCCATACATATTTGGACAGAGATAATGTTTTTCCAGCTTTGCTTCTGCACTTTACCACAATGAATTTTGAATGGAACAGTTGAAATGCAGACTTTCAACTTTTAATTAGTGGGTTGAACAAAAAGACCATGTTAAAAATGTTTGTACAATCCCTTCATTTTAGGGGCTCAAAGGTAATTGGACAAATTAAATTACTGAAAATAAAATGTTACTTTGTTAAAAAGCCTTTGCTGGTAATGACACCCTGAAGTCTTGAACTTCAGATGCTGGGTTTCCTCTTTTTTTTATAAAACTCTATCTGGCCTTTTCTGCAGCAGGTTTCGGTTGCTGTCTGTAGACCTTTCTGTGTGTGAACTGTGCCGGGTGATCTGAGCAGTGGAAGCCAAGCAGGTCACATGACACAGATGAGACGCCGCAGCAGTCCGTCTTTCATTATCAGCATCAATGTGAAGGGTGAAAAACATTTGGATTGTTACAGAAAATTCTGATTCGTTGGATAAAACAATATGCACTCTGCACAAAATGCAACGGCACAGCTTGCCTGACTAAATCACACAAAGCAGGCCTACAACAGCTATTAGGAGCTGAAGTTTACAGTCATGGCCATAAATGTTTATTCCCTTTGTGTGTATTTGTTGAAACTAAACCAAGAAAGGAAGGGAAAAGCGCCAATTGGACAGAATGTCACACCAAACTCCAAAAATGGGCTGGACAAAATTATTGGCACCCTTAACTTAATATTTGGTTGCACACCCTTTGGAAAAAATAACTGAAATTTGTCACTTCCTATAACCATCAATAAGCTTTTTACACCTCTCAGCCGGAATGTTGGACCACTCTTCCTTTGCAAACTGCTCCAGGAAGGGCGCCTTTTCCCAACAATAATCTTAAGATCTCTCCACAGGTGTTCAATGGGATTTAGAGCTTGACTCATTGCTGGCCACTTCAGAACTCTCCAGCGTTTGGTTGCCATCCACTTCTGGTTGCTTTTTGACGTATGTTTGGGGTCATTGTCCTGCTGGAAGACCCAAGATCTTGGACGCAAATCCAGCTTTCTGACACTGGGCTGTACAGTGCGACCCAAAATCCGTTGGTAATCCTCAGATTTCAGGATGCGTTGCACACATTCAAGGCACCAGTGCCAGCAAAACAACCCCAAAACATCATTAAACCTCCACCATATTTCACTGTAGGTATTGTATTCTTTTCTTTGTAGGCCTCATTCCGTTTTCTGTAAACAGTAGAATGATGTGCTTTACCAAAAGCTCATCTGTCCACAAGATGTTTTCCCAGAAGGATTTTGGCTTACTCAAGTTCACTTTGGCAAAATGTAATCTTGCTTTTTTATGTCTCTGTGTCAGCAGTGGGGTTCTCCTGCCATATAATTTCATTTAAATGTCGACAGATAGTTCGCGCTGACCTTGATGCTCCCTGAGTCTGCAAGATAGCTTGAATATCTTTGGAACTTGTTTGGGGCTGCTTATCCACCATGCGGACTATCCTGCGTTGACACCTTTCATCAATTTTTCTCCTCCGTCCACGCCCAGGGAGATTAGCTACGGTGACATCAGTTGCAAACTTCTTGATAATGTTGCGCACTGTGGACAAAGGCAAATCTAGATCTCTGGAGATGGACTTGTAACCTTGAGATTGTTCATATTTTTGCACAATTTTGGCTCTCAAGTCCTCAGACAGTTCTCTTTTCCTCTTTCTGTTGTCCATGCTTAGTGTGGCACACACAATGCAAAGACTAAGTGAACTTTTCTCCTTTTTATCTGCTTTCAGGTGTAATTTTTATGTTGCCCACACCTGTTACTTGCCCCAGGTGAGTTTAAAGGAGCATCATATGCTTGAAACAATCTTATTTATCCACAATTTTGAAAGGGTGCCAATAATGTACCACCCAGGGACGTACGCCAGGATCCTGTTTGTAGACTTCAGCTCGGCCTTCAACACCATCATACCAGACATCCTCCACCAGAAGCTCACCCAGCTCAACGTCCCAGCCTCCACCTGTCAGTGGAT
>JAHUTJ010009130.1:12506-24635 GCA_036250325.1 Characodon lateralis | reverse complement strand
TGAAATATTTCAGTTAGTGTGCAATGAATCTAAAATATATGAATGTTAAATTTTCATCATGACATTATGGAAAATAATGAACTTTATCACAATATGCTAATATTTTGAGAAGGACCTGTATTAACAACTACACCAGAAGATCAGGCAAAGTTGTGTTAATAGATGATAGATAATCCAAACTAGGGATGTCCCAATCAGGCGTTTTTGGTTCTCTGGGGTTGTGACTAAAATAATCACATGAATCAGACCAATGACAGCTGTCAGGAGTTTTATCAGAGACTCTCGATACCAATCATTTCAAAATGCTGTGATTGGATAATGGGAACCTGATCAGGATATCCTCAGCAGGAATTTCCAGAAACACTGGAATGTTATCCAAATCTAAAAAGTATTAAAACCATTGATGAATTCATTTGAACCTTTAGGTAACAATCTTGCGTCATAATTTGTTGAAAAGATGAAAACAAAGTTTACTGATTGATCCTAACGGTTGGTGCTGGACCCCACTGAGGATCATTAATCAGGAAGTGTGGCTTTTCTTAAGATCCTCTCCGAAATCAAGCTCAATAGTTATAATTATATTGGTGAAATATTATTTTATTTTCTATATGTTTAAAGGGATAAAAATTGTTCCTGCAAATAAAGCAACATATTGTCCGTTGTTGTCATTATTTCCTTGTTTAGCTGACTTCTGGGTAATGTTTTTATACTCAACCGCTAGTCGGGCTCAAGGGTCTCTTCCACTGGTGTTTTGTGGGTCCATATCTGAAGATCCTCCAGTGAGAAACCTGAAGGTTTAAGGATTGGGTATAAAAGCAATTTTCCCTATTTTCAAACCAGGATAAATCATTCCTCACCACTTTGTTCAAACTGCAGCTCAAATAATATCTTCCTCGGTGTCTAATTAGTTCAAACCTGTCTTTCAATGTCGATAATTACTAATAATTCAAAACTATTTAGCAAAATCTCCTTATGTACCGACCATGTTTGATGTACTGTGTGTAAAACCATCAAGTCACTGGGATCAGTTCGCCAATCGGCTCCTGCATTCAGAAATATAACCCGAGACAAGAAGGAAGCACAGAAACAGTGGAGGACTGTGGACATGAGCTCTACTCAGATGGACGCTTCTTTGCTTCCGCTGCTTTCATGTTATGGGATGGAGGGAACATCGGTGTCTGTGGCTGACCTGCAGATGTGCGAAGGAACCGATGGTCCAGACGCATACTGCCATAAAGCAGATGTCTTTTTCCAGGAAGACCATGGGCAGGAGGAGCGCAGACGCTCCGCTTCAGGGAAATGGAGACGGGAAGCTCCATCGGCCTGTAGAGAATCAGACGATGACAACTAACTGATGAGCCGCCGAAATCTCGGATTCAGTGGGAATTCGTCTCAGATTTTAGATGCACAAACATCTGGGTTACCTGCAGCTGCAGTTGTTCAGATTTCTAAAGGAAAACATCTCTCCTTGACCCCTGTTCAAACACACACACACACACTCAGACTGGGAGCACTGGTGTTCATGTCTCATGAATACTATTACAAGGCTCACAGAGCAAATGAGCGCTGCTGCCCACTTGACACACACCGTCGTAACCCAGGGAAATGGGTCACCCCTTTATAGTTTCTGCCGTTTTCTCTCAAACTGATGTTCCTCACGTTGCTAATAACATATTTACTGCAGGAACACGCCTTATGCTGCAAGAGGTGGAAAGTAAATCTGGTATTAGACGTCTTTTAATAAGACTAAAACAAATATAAGATAACATCTATAAAAAAAAAAAAGCGATAAAAATCCCTTCCTGCCCCCGTGTCAGCTCTTTCCTGTCCTGTGAAGGATAACGCTGTGTAGATAATGGAAGGATGGATGTCTTATTAAGCACATTTACCATCCGCAGCAGGACAGAAGGTCACCTGTGTGATGTGAACTTTCCTTCTGATAACGATCTTTGACTTAAGCTTTTGCTGAAAATGTCTTCCCTACGTCCTGCTCTGTTGGAAATGACAGATAAATGTAGATCCCATCTCCCAGCGTCTCCTCTCTACGATCCGTCCACATCCCACCCCCCAAAACAAAACCCTGACAACCACAGGTGCCTCAAAAACCCAAAGCTGACACAGAAATGGAGCTAAAACATCAGATTTAAAGATTGTGAGGTTCTTTCCCAACCAACTGTCCAGATCTCTCAGGTCTTTGGATTAAAATGGGAAATAATATTCCCAGTGAGATGTGCTGCTTGTATTACTGCCCTCATGAAACATTTTAACCCTGATTCCTGCTCGGGCTGTTTTTTGTCTGTTTTCATCCAGTTATCATCTTAGTGGTGGAAGAGTTTCAGGTGTTTTTGTAATTCTTGCAACGAGCTCTTCTTTTTGATAAAAGTCTGTCTTTTATCTGCTAGTGATGCATATACCTGTGACAAAAAATATTCACGTTAAAGCTGCTATTAAATCACTTGTACTTTTAAGCTATTTTTCTTTAAGCACTGCAAACCAGCTCAAAACTACCAAACATTTATTCATTTTTAGGATTATAAATCTTTAAATCCCAGTTTAATTATAGATTTGCTCTTTATGTAAAAAAAAAAAAAAACTCAGAGAAAGTTGCATATTTTCCATAAAATAAATGGTAGGGGGCGGGGCTATGGTGGTGATTAGAGTCTTATGTCAACAATAAGGAATAAAACTGATTTGATTGCATACGTTTTTTTATGTAGTGAGAATGGACATTGTTGTCATGTTCCACCAGATGAGACCAAAAGGCATGATTAAAAACATGCATGTATTTAAAGGGTTAAAATCCTGCATTGAACGGACCTTTTGAGCAAGTCTGGAGTTGTTGAAGTTGTGAGAAAGCAGAGAAAATGCGGATGTGTGATGATTTGGTCGCGGTTGTTTTCTGCATGCAGGTTTAGGCCATGCAGGTGTTCAGAGGAGGAGGGCAGAAAGGTTAAAAACAAACTCTAAAACGTTTTAAATTCGAGTACTTTTCCAGTTTTATTCTCAGTGGTTTTGTTTAGTTAGATCACACTTCTACCTTGGTAATTTAAATTGTTTTATTTACTTTGGAAACTCAAGTAACTTCTTACTTCCACTACTTTAATCTTTGCTATTATTTCCTAAATAAAGTTGCGCTTCATCAGTTATTCTGTTGCTTGCATTGATAATAATCATAATGGCTAATATTTCATAATATTTGGGATTATTTCTTCGTTTCTGTTAGATCCTCATGCTGACTGAACCTGTGTTGGGCTGACAGCCTGTTATGAGGAAAGTATTTGCTCCCATTTCTTTGGCTGAATCAGTGAAATATAAAAATAAACATCAAATCTTGATGGATTTCTGCCTGTTTCCTAAAGACACCGCTTTGTGATAATGTTCACCTGCTGGATAGTTTCTCTTTAGAACGGAGACATGTTTTTTGTTCTCCTCTGGTCCAGTTCTGTAAAAGAAAATTAACACATATTGCTCAGTGTCCAGTCTTGGCCAGTTACAGGGAATGGACTGAAGATACCGAGGGAAAGCCGACCGAGCCTGAATCAGAACTTTAGAGAAAATCTGGAGAACGTCACGATCACTTTAACCGATTACAGGAAAGTGTGACGACCTGGAAGGGAAATGTGAATAAATAAGACGTGGTTTAAACCACTGTTTCCACCATTAGGTTCTGCGTGTGTGCGTCAGGTCCGATCTACTCGAATCAAAGGATTCTCCTCATCCAAACCCTCACTCAGCCACAGATCCACCGGCAAACATCTGTTAGAATATAAAAAGGAGAGGAGATGCCTCGTAGCGCTGCAGCTCCACTCCACTCATTATGACACACACACACACACACCATCTCTCAATCTCCTACCCGATTACACCCGCACGCTAAAACCCCTTTCTCCACACCTCCCCAACACTCTACCTTCCCTAAAACCTTTTTTGCTTCCTCTGACACACACACACACACACACACACACCTCCCCCTGCCTCCCCTCCCAGTAATCTGGCTGGCCCGTGGCCTCCTCTCTCTCGCTCCACTGTTCTGTGTGATAGAATATCGATCGGTTTGCCTCGGCTCGGCGTGGAGCAGGAGGAGAGGCAGCTGCAGGGCTATAGGGTGTGTGTGTGTGTGTGTGTGTGTGTGTGTGTGTGCGTGTGTGTGTGTGTGAAAGAAAAAAAACAATTAACCCATATTTCGTAATGAGTTGTTGGTGTATACCAAGNTGTGTGTGTGTGTGTTAGATGGGGGGGGGGGGGGGCAGTGGTCAGACATGCACCAAGGTTGTTACCACAGCAACAGCAGGATGGGTCAGAGGGTTGCCATGGCGTCCAGGTCGCAGGGTCAGGGGGAGGGTCCTGGAGGGGTTCTGTCTCTCCGTATGAGTGTGTGTGTGTGTGTGTGTGTGTGTCCACTGCAGCTATATTGAGTGTGTTAATAATGAATAGTGTTGCATGCGGTGGCTACATCTGAGCGTCTCTTCCTCGCTCTGTAAGTGAGGCTGCACAACATCAGTTCACCTTATTTGTGATATTTCTGCACGAAGCATCGACACGTCACTTCCAGAACCAGAGAGCTGAGACTTCGTTTTAATCGCCGAGGTGTTAGAAATCTGCTGCTGCTGCAGAAACAGAGCTGTAAAAGTCTGAAAAACTACAGAATTTGTGTTTGCTGGAGATGCACCGACCATTTTAAAATGAACATCAATTATCAGTCACCTTTGTTGATAAGCTTGTGCACACAAAAAAGGAGTTTGACTCCGGTGCACTTTGCTCAGTGAAGATTTTAATATACCATATATCTCACCATATCAACGTCCCCGATCACTTTCTGAGAGCTTCTCATCTCAGTCTCTAAAATCTTCGGCATCAAATCGAGGGAAAACTTCATCAAACTGGCTGAAAACTATATTATCTGCATGCAGAGCGTGAATGAATGATATTTGAAACAGGATAGCTCACCAAGCAATCTTTATTGCACAGATGTTACCAAGACGACTGTCATTCAATATAATGCAGAGCTTTAGTTCATATGTAAAACAATCCCAGGTTGAAACTCTGCTCCTCTTGGGAAATGTTAGTCTTTTCCTACAATAAAAACATTTATGGCTTTATATTCTCCTGTCTGTCCTGAGCTGTTACTTCACCAAAGCTACCGCAGTTAGAGAAAAGGTTTTTAAATCCAACAAGAAGATAAGCATCTAGCAATGCTGAGCTCATCACATTCAGGTCCCGTTTAATTAAAGGTGCTGGACGAGACCAGAGATCATTTTCACTTCTACCCTCCTCTGCCATGAGGAAGGTGTGATCTTCATCTTCACCACACCCTGATAGCAATGAAGGCCCCTGTTCGGGACACACAGATACAACTTCAGATAAATATTCATTTATTAACACAAAGGCAAAAACATCTGAAGGTTTAAGGCTTTAAGTTGATGATTCATTTTTACTTGTCTCTTCTAATTTCCATCTAAGCCCTCAGCAAATAAAGCTTTCAAAAGTAGAATTTATTGCACTTGATGAAACAACTGTTTGTGATTGTGTGAAGCCTTGATGTTAAAAGAAACCCTAATTCACCAGGCTGTGGCTCAGAATACGAATTCACATCCAGCTTGACTTATCTGCTCAAAAGCACCTTACTTCTAAGATTTCCTCCTCCTTTTTTTTTTAGATTTTAAGCCAGTGGACCAAATAGGATCTTAAAGTCACGGGGCGTCCGTGCAAAGCCAATCTCTCTGCAGTGCAAACCCCCACACCCCTCCTCCAGCATCCTGTGTTACCTCTGCAGGGTTATCAAACGGTTCCTGTGCAGCTTGGACGACCACATGTATGACTGATTTTCAGACACCTTGACTGCTGCTGCTGCTGCTGCTCCGTTTAAGGAAACTTTGAGACATAAATACAGATCCAGGTTTAGGTTTCACTCACTGAACACTGCCAGGAACACGGTTCCCTCCCACTTCAGGTGAAAATGCTCAAACATCCACAATTGGTCAAATATGTAGGGATTAGCCCGACTGAAGAAGCCGTCTGCAGGAGAGCAAAGAAAAAGTCTCAGCTGCATTAATAATTTTTCAATCTATCAGAAGAATGATCCTCCTACTCTGAATACTCACATGGGGGAACAGTTGTTATGGAGAGTTCATAAAATATCCTTTTAAAGGGGACAAAAAGAGGATTTAATTGTGACGTCAGGTGATTAATAACTTACATAATTGAAACTTGAACAACTTGTGTTGTACCTATAATTTACATGTTTTTTGTTAAAAAATCTTGAAGAAATTCAATCTCACTCTTAAACTGGTTAAAAAAATATATAAATCTTTCTAGTTCGAGTCATTTCCAGTCACATCCGGTGTACCTCAAGGCTATGTCCTAAGGGCTGCTTTGTTTAGAATCTACCTCTCTCGTCTTGCTTGCATCTTGCATAAATACAAAGTGAATTTTCATTGTAATTCAGATGACACCAAAATGTATAGTTCTGCCAAACTTATCTCTCCTCCTTCCTAACTACAATGTAAGTGCTTACAATAAATATTTTTGTTTCTAATAGTTTCTTACGTTGGAACATCAAAAAAAAAAGCCAGAAGTCCTTCTCTCAAAAAGCATCTTAATTAAAGTTTTCAATTAACATCAACGATTGAATAATTCTTCCCTCTCCTCGGGTCAACAGTCTGAGTGTCATCTACACACCAACAATTCAGTTAACGTACTGATAAAAGGAATAAATAATACAAATGATCAATAATAATACATTTCAAAGGAATGAAAAAAAAAAATGGCTTTACTTAATGAGAGCCAAGCTGAGGCAGAGGAGGAACAAGGCCTTCAGCAGCTGAATGAGGCAACCTGCAGTCTCTGACTGAAGCTGCTGCAGTTCGGCCATGTGACCACCAGGCGCCGCTGTAAACCATTTCCTGTAAACCGTATGAGTGAAATTACAAACTTATTAAAATCAGAGCAGGTTGAGGTTTAAACTTTTTCTAAAGGATTTACATCAAATACATTATTACGTTTTATTAAATTTAGTTGTTTTAGATCATATTGTGCGCGGTGTTTACCATATAATATCTGCATATAAATACGTTTATTAAAAAGAGAAGTTACTAAACGCAGAGCTTGGCTCTGATGTATTGCAGAGATTCAGGTGGGTTCCGTACCTGAAGTGCTGGACCTCCTTCCGACCTCCATCCTCATTCATACAGAGCCCCACATCCCCCATGTGGCCCCGCTGGTTTTAATCTGTATTTTAATTGTTTGTTTTGTTGACGCTGTGTTCTTGGGGTTTTCCGGGGTTTTCATTTCCTTTTTAACATAACAGGTTGCGTGTCGGAAAGTTTCCACCCATCAGGAGCAGTGGAAGGAGGAGGTGCTGAGAGGCTTCAGTCTGACCTGTTTTCCTGTCCTCTGATGAAAGGAAGAAAACTTTAAATGAACCAAAGACAAAGTGAATTTGGGTAATTATTTACCTCCCAGAGTCCAGAAAATCTCCAAAGGGAGCCACACATAAAGCATTCTGGACGGATACTCCTTTTGATGTGGAGGAGCAGCAGCTCCTCACCTTATCTGAGGGAAGGACCAGACACAATACTACAGGCAGCTCTCATGGCCATGATGGAACAAAGATGGAGCAGAAAATCAAGAGCTTCACCTTAGAGATCAGTTCCTTCTTCACCATAGCAGAGAAGAGCAACTACCTCCTTAATGAAGACAGAGCCCTGATCCATTTATGCATCTCCTGCCCCATCTTGCCATTATTGGTGAAAAAGACACAGAGATACTTGAACTTCTCCTTGAGGAACAAATTCACATCAAACCTGGAAGGAGAAATCCACCTTTATCTGGAGGAGAACCATGACCTCAGACTTAGAGGAGCTGATCCTCATCCTGCTGACTTCTCACTTTGATGCAAAACACTCCACTGTGTCTTGCAGATCATTGTTTAAGGAGACCAATAGAACCGCATCATCTGCACAAAGGAAACTAAAGATCCTGAGGTACCCTCTTGTCCTTGAGATTCAGTTTCCAAACACTACATACAGGATCAGAGTCTGGGAGCAGTCCTGGTTCAGTCCAACATCCCATAGTCCTCGTGCATAAAAAAACATAAAATAGACCACAAGTTTGAACTCTCGTTTTATTAAGACCAGTGGTTTACATGGATGGATGGAAGGATGGATGTTGCTTATTTTCAATTTAAGACTGAAATCTTGTAAAATAGTTCAGCTATTATCAGTTGGATGCGCAAATATTTGATGATTATTATTAATTTTGATCTAAAATAGTTGAATTTCAATCAAACTGAGCAGCTTTTAGCCTCTGCGCAATGAAAAAGGATATCTTCATAACATTTATAGCCAGTATAGTTAGATGACAGTTTATTTCAGTCTGTTTTTTACTTAAAAAAATCTAAAAAAAAAAACAAAACAGCAGATTCAGATAATGCTTTTATCGCCTCATCCTTCAAAAGCATTTGATCTCAATTATTCATGAGCATGGTGCCATTTCAGACGAGTTTAATGTGTCCCAGCAGAAAACCATGAGTTAAACAGAGCTAATTTCAGTTGTGGAGCCCTGCCGCTGTGAAGTGCTGCCCCGTCGTCCCTCTGTCCTTCCTTACTGCTAGTTTTCAGACTGAGATTTTAAAAAGCCTTTTCAGTGGCATCTGAAGATGCAGCTGTGGCAGTCTTCTCTCTATTTCTGAGCTGCTGTGAGTGTGTGACAGAGAATGAATCTTAATTATGGATGTTTTATCCCTGTCAGGTTGCAAGTAGTTGCTTTGAGACAGATCATGTTAAATGTGATGAAATATGAGCTTTTTCATCAGGTTACACATGATTTTAGCATGTTGATGGAACATGCAGAGAAGGTCTAAATTTGGTTGATTTCAGGACTGGACCTGAAAGGATCATAAAAGCTTGTTAAAGTTGGATAGTGTTGGTAAGAGATGAACACATGTTTTGCTCCATGGGACTTTAAGCTGAAGAAGATCAGCTTTATGGTCTAGTATCGGTATGTCCATCAGACCTCCTGATTTTTTACTGAAGGGTTTGTGTTTTTATTCCTGTTGACTCTGTGCGTCCTCCCACACTCATCCAGGTCATTCTTTTCCAGCTAAGGTTGTTTTGCTTTAATGATGTCTCAGGGTTTTTTTTTTTCTTCTGTGACCTTAATATAAGTTTTATTAGACAGAAGAGAAATCACTTTCCCAGACGCTGAAGCTCACTGTCCTCCGCGAGCCGAGCCTCATCACCTGCTGCTGAAAACACACACACAGAAAACACACACACACATACATGGACCCCCTCCCTTTTCCACAACACACGCACAGGTTGCAGTCTCAACTCCGTCGCCATGGAAACAGCTAAGATGCTGAGTGCAGGGTAGGAAGAGGATGTGAGGAAAAATCCTCCATATAGATTTAAGGTGAGTCTTTTTGCACACGATTTGTCACCTGCAGACATTTGATTCCTAAAAGTTTTCACATTGTTTCTTCTTTCACTGTTCCTCCCGTCTCTCTCTTCTTTTTTTTTCTCTTTTGTACTGACACTTTCAGGATCAAAGCACACACCTACTTAAGACCAAATTACAGTTCAAGTCTGCATTTTTAAGCCTCGCTGACCCCCAGTTGGAGTCAGACGTCCTGAATGTGTGGTTGTATTAACTCAGACGCCACATTTTGTCCACTGAACAGCACAGGACTGTGTCTCCCTCCCTCCCTCCTTGTGCCCCCCCCTCTTTCTCTCCCTCCCTCCTGAAAGCCAGATGGGCCGCAGCTCCTTTTATTCTCCGGGCCTAGTGCACGTGCCGAGGACACAGGGCCTCACGGCGTTTAATTCACAGGCTTTAAACGCCCCCTTCTTTTAACCCCCTCCTAGAGATCAGCCCTTCTTCCTCCCTTCACCAAGGCTTTCTGTCCTCCCTGTGGCCCCTTTCCTTTCTTACTTCTCTGTGTTTCTAACACCAGTCCTACAATGTCTCCCATCCTGTGCAGGAGGCTGTGTACACTGTAACAGTACTGGAGAGCTCCCCTTAGTGACAGGTTTCTGCATCCTAGATGCACAAAGCAACTTTGCTGCAGGTTGTTCCTTCCTGCAGCTCTAACTCTGAACAACCAGCACTTTCTCCAAACAATCCAACTGAAAAAGCTGAAGACCGTGAGCTATTGTTCTTTGCACAGATTCTTGTACACAGAATATTTTTGCCCAGTTATAAAAAGCACAATGCACTTTAGAGCATTTGCATTTCCTATCCTTCCTTTACAGTATATTTTATCACTATTTTAGAGGTTTTAAATAATTGAATTTATTATTTTATGTGTAACCGTCTTCTTTCTTTTTAATTATCAACAGCAAGTTTTCTTCATTTCCACACTGAGGGATGAATAAACTATTATTCTATTTTATTCTTGTCTCTCTGTTGTTTCTCTGCTCTTGGACAGTGGCCTTTCCAAATCATTACATGCATTTCTGCTTTTTATTCATAAACTTGTTATTGCTAAAGGTTTAAGAATCCAGCTTTTATTACATTCAACATTTATTCATTTATAAAGCACATAAGGCAGTCCAAGAACAGTTGCTTTATGCGTTTTGTTGATTTGTTTTCTAGTTTTTTATAGCTGGTAAAGACTGTACTTTGTCAGAGAGGCAGTTAAGAGATGAAGGTCTGGAGGTAAATCCTATCCCGTCTTTATTTCCACTAGAAATCAACTGTTAATTATGATGGCAGGAGGACAGAGATTAGCAGTGTCCTTAAACTCAGCCAACAGCACGGTGATTTAGCTGTGAGCATCATGAAAACTCTGCAGAGCAGAGGATGAAACTGGGAGGTGGAAGGAGGCTGCAGGAGTCCAGTGCTGCTTAATCTGCTGCCTGGAGGCCAGTTTGACCTCCTCCCTTCTCATGGAGCTGCTGAAGCGAACTGACTCCCCAATCCCCGAGTCAAAGTGACCGATGTCCAGGCAGTGAGCTGCGGGAGTTAATCTGGTTAATTGGTCAGTTTCTGCTTCCTGCATGTAGAGCTGCTGGTGGAGTCTATTTAAGTTTTTGGTTTTAAATCTGATCAATCCTTTGTGTGTCCATGCGTTGTGCAAACAAGTCCTGAACAAGACCTCTTTCTACTGGACTTCCGGCTTTTCTCAGCCTCCCTCAGAGAAAGCTGAGCTGAGCGGGAGTATTTATCACCACCCGGCTCTAATTGTTATTGAATGTTCTCTGTATTTAGACGGGATTATTCTGCTTAACGTGGAAATAATGAGGTATCTGATGTCGAGGCGGCCGCAGGGAGATCGATGAGAACACTGAGTTAATTACGGTCTAAATCAATTAAAAGCAGAGCACGGCAGAGAGGGCAAACAGGCTGCAGGAGGACACGTCCGAGACCTTTTACACCATAAACATGTTAGACTAGTCTTCTCCTGCTGAAACTAATGCATGTTAAATAAAAACACAGCTCCTGCATCGTTCGTCTGCTCATCCTTTTCTTCTGCTCCCTGCAGGTAAAAGAAAGGGGATGCTGTCGGTCTGTGACGTGACACACACACACGCGCGATTCCTGTCCGTGGGGTTTCCAACCTGTCCTACAGTCAGAGTGTAAACACACACCGAGTCCAAAGACCCGGTCCCTATCTGAACCCACAGTAAGAACGACACGACCCGCTGATCCTCCCCCTCTCACTCCCCCACCGAACCGGATCAATAAACTGCTCAGGCTAATCACTTCACTGCCATTTGCTCGTCTGGACTCACGTTTTCTGCCAGTTAAATGTTGTTCCGTCCACTAATATCTATTGAATTTAAAGGCAATGCATGTATTATTTATCCTGAAATAGAAACGTCTAAACATTTCATTTATTTCCAAAATTTGCAGATGTTTGAAGTTCACTCCCACCGGCCCTCTGCTGTTTTCTGCAACGAAAACCTAAATTATTAAATTAAATTAAGAAGTCCTAAATTATTGAATAAAGAATAAAACAAAAATCAACAATTTATTAGGAAGGCGAGCAGTTGCATTTTATGTGCTATTTTTAAGATAGCGAACAATTTATTTAACTTCATTTCTGTTGAAACAACGCATACATTTCAAATAAAAACGCACATTATCAGCCTCTTTTTAAATCTTCCCGATAAAACAATGAAAATGATG